>KE505189.1:270068-280808 GCA_000441515.1 Elaeis oleifera | reverse complement strand
CTAGACTATAGAAAGCAAAAAAAATTCTATGCATGCAAATAAAGTAATCTAGCTAGAGAGCAATAAATCTATCATATATTAAAAGCAATATAAGATAGAATTTTTAAAAAATAAATAGAAGATAATTAAGTAATTAAAGTAAATTAATTAATAATAAAAATAAATTATCAATCAGCAAATAAAGTATGAAAATAAGAGTGCAAAAGAAGAAAATAATCAACTAAAAAATAAAATAATAAATATTTTTTAATTTTTTTAAAACAATCGTGCCAAGATCTCTGACAACAGCATCAAAATTTGATGCGTGTTGTAGTACATCAAAATTAATTCTACTTACTACTGTGTAGATAGGATGAATCAGGATCATATTCACAAGAATCTTATGTCGATTATTTCAAAAATACAAACGAAAAGAATAGTAGATTGCAAGAAACTAAGAATAAAACATGAAGATTGCAATAAAAATATTTTTCATTGATCAAATAAAGAAGAATACATAATGAAAAAGAAACAAAAGTGCGATACAAGACAACTAAACCAAGTGGAACTTCTCGCTGCACCTGATGGTGGATGCGCCTCTTTGAATCCTTCATCTTCCTCCATGCAGACAGTGACAGAATGGCTGGAAGGCTTGGTCTAGAAATTTTAAGAAAGAAAGATAAGTAGAAGAGGATATAGAAATATGGAAAGGATAGCAGCACTAAGATTAGGACCTCTTCTAGATTCGATGGAAGGCATGCTAGGATTAGGACCTCTCCTAGACTTTTTAGGATATGGAGAATAGATCTATGAAGGAATATGGTATCGTACTAGGATTAATACCTCTCCTAGACTTATGAAAAAGAGAGAAAGAGAGATGAGGGTAGCAGCTTGGAGAGAAACTTAAGCATTGGCTTGATGGAAAGAGAGAAAGAGAAGAGCTTTGATGGAGGAGAGAAGGAAGAAGAGAGAGGAAAGAAGATGAAGAACCCCACAAAGGGGTTGATGTCCCTTTGGAAGAGAAGGGGTGTATATTTATAGAGTGGAGGCTAGGGTTTTAGGTGTTGGAGACTCTAGGATTTTATGAGAAGAGAGGTGGAAGCATGAATAAGAACCCTAAGATCTTCATATTGCTTCTCCTCCGTTGATCAATAAGTCGCATTCACACTAGATCTTTATGAAGAGTGATCTTTTAATCTGAGCCCTTGATATTTAAGTCATGTTCGTAATTGATTCCATTTATCTTCTAATCTGAATCTTTGATTGGAGAAGTTGCTTCTTGACCCTTGATCTTTAAATTGCATTCATATTTGAATAGGAGCTGATTGCCTGGTTCACTCAATTCTAATCCGATTTGAGTCCAATTTGAATCATATGAACTCAAACTTCTAATTACCTATAAATAGACTAGAGAGCATTAAATTTAATAAATAATATCAATTACCATAATGTTTAATGTCTCTAGTGACTTAAATTAAGTGTTCATCAGTAGGATGTTATAATATGTCACAGAATATCATAATTTTTTCAAAGAGTAAGGGCATTTTTGTCATTCAAAATTTTTAAATAAAAAGTAGAACTGCAGATATTAAATACATGGTGAAAAGTGGTTGGACTCTCCTTCTATATAATGACATCCTAAACCATATTATGACATTTTGGACCATATTATGACATCCTGCATATAAAAAGTCATAATTTGATGCAAGATGTCATAATTTTTTCGTCATATTATGACATTCTGCATGTAGAAAGTCATAATATGCCACAGGATATCATAATTTTTTAAAAAAATAGAGATATTTTCATCATATAAAATTTTTAAATGAAAAAGTGAAATTGTAGACTTTAAATATGCATTAAAAAATGGTGGCTATATGAATCAATCACATAAATCAATGCGCTCTACGTCGGATTTTCTACACCACCCGTGGTGCACAAAGAATTTCTCTATCCTCAAATTGGCCCATTTATAGATGGGTTCGATTTTGACACCCAAATTTCACCTAGGATAGCCCATAACCACATATGTTTCAACCGAATATTTGAAATCAGATTACATCTTGTTGGAAATAGTCAAATTGAATTGGACTTCTATTACGGTGATTGGTTCAGGTCGGATCCTCATCCTAATCTAAATATAACAAAGCTGCACTCTCGTCTCCCTTAATTCTTTCAGATAAAGTGATTAGTATAACTTATGAATTATTGCTAAATAGGTGGTTGCTTGAGAATTAAGTTATCATATCCATGTTAATAAGCCTAAAATCCAAATCAAAGATTCATATTGTTAATCATGATTTATACTTCTAAAATATTTACAAACCAAAATCACGTATTTTGGTCATCTATAACTTACACATAATGTTGATGCAAGAATAGGCTATTTTTATTGTGCTAATATATAAAAATATATAATAAATATTAAATAAGAATCCATCTTATTGGACATCATAATAAATATGTATAGATTAAGAACCAATGTATTTTAGTGCTTGGATATAACAAAACATAAAATCACATTATTCTAACCATTTATTTTTACGACCCACTTGATAACTAGACAAAAGATCACTAGAACACTTAATTTTTTTATTTTAGATATTTTTAATAGTAGAGATCATGATTAGTGGTATGCATCTTTGGTTTGAATCTCGTATCATAAATTTTGAAATTAAGAGTAATTGATATCTATTATCCTGAGAGGAGCTAAACCCATCTTTTTCATAATTATATATTATTTTCTATTACTATTTTACGTTATCAAATAAGGCCTATACCTAATGTTGAGAAATAACGGCAATTACTATAAGTAATTTTTCTTTATTTAGCCTTGTAGTTACCAGGAAAGTGGTTTCTGGATAATAACTTACCACAATTTTCTGGAAAATTTGTTCAGAATGTTTGATTCTAATTTCCACATTGTAGTAGGGGAGGAGGGGTGATGCCTCATTGGTCCTACAGTAACCCCTCATCATAATAAGCAGTCGTCGTCGTCGCCCCCCTCCAACCAGCTTTTGTTGCTATTTACTACCTGCGTCCATCACTGTTCGTGGAGGGGCCAACAAGGAGGGGATGACAAGTCCTACCTCCGCCGCATCATTGTTCATGGATGACGATGCAGAGAAAAGGAGGACCAAAGAATGAGGGCGCGGCTGTTATCCTGCCACCTTCTTCATCCCAACTCATAGCCTGTCCCCACCGACTGCCACCCCTTCCTATTCGCCGATCACTGCTAGTTCAAACTTCAAATACTAGAATGAGACAGAGGAAAAGCCAAGGCCTTGTTTGGTAAACTTTTCTTTTTATTAATTTTTTTTAAAATAGAAACATAGAATCTAATACTAGAAATATATTTGGTTACTCTATTTCTATATCTTTTTTAAATAATATTTACTTAATTTTAGAAAAACAAATTAAAGTGAAAATTTTATTTCTTTATTTTCTTAAAAAATAGGCTTCGTTTCTCCCTCATCCCTCTCTACCCAACTTCTCAATCTCTGCACCACCCTTCCACCTTATATAATATATAATATATTATACAGTATAGTATAATATTATATTATATTATATATTATAATATATTAAGCTTCATTATACGAAAAATTCTGAATTTTTTGGAGATTTTCAATTTCACTCTGAATTTTTATTTAGTACAATCAGATCATCAAATTTTCAAATTTCTTCAATTCTGACCTTGATTGTAATTTCCGTTAACCTGTTGTGACGGCATTATGACGTGGCTTGTCTATATAGTAAAAATTTGCTTATGTGCAAAAAATGATGATGAGATAGAATTATAGCTTTTATTCTCCAAATTAGCCTCTCTTCGGTTAGAGTTTTGATCCATTCTGATCGAAAGTTATTCTCACATTCTTAGCACCTGAGCATCGCAACGGCCTTGAGAGAGGTAGTATTTCTCTTCGATGACGAGCATCAGTGACCGGTCCTCAATTTCAATGATGGAGGTAATATTTTTAGCTTGTATTAGATTGTACCTATAAATATGTTATAATTTTAGGTATTTTTTCCTCATAATCCCTAATCCTCGTATCATGGATCCCTCAGTTAATTTGAAAAATGATGTAAGAATTGCTTTAGCATCAAATATTGATAGTGATTTTGAGCAACAAGTGGCCAAAGTCATTGATTAGAGTGAGTCAAATGGTGAAGTTAGGATGAAAGGGGTTGGAGGAGATAGAGTTATATTAGCTTTGACCTCTACCAATTTAAAAATGAAATCTCTTCTTTCTATTCCAAGGAGATAGAGAGAAGAGAAGATAGAGATCTAGAGGGAAAGGATTATTTTCATTATCTCACTGATAGAAACCCTAGATGAAAGAAGATAAGAAAAAGTAGAGAGAAAGACTTCTAAATTTTTTTTTCAGATCAACAAAAAAAGGCCATATAAGCGAGTCACATGTATCACGTAATAATCTGATCATTGCAAGCATGAAATTTAGAGCCAAGATCTAAATTGAAAGAATTTAAAAGTTTGATGACCTGATCGTACTAAATAAAAGTTTATAATGAAAATAAAAATCTCCAAAAATTTAGATTTTTTGCATAATTAAGCCTAATATATATTATGATATATATCAGCGTAAGGGGTTTTTAGGAAGAAATAAGAAATTATTTACCGACTGATAGAAAGTAACATACCAACCTTCAATATTATTGTTTAAAATAGGAACCAAACATATTTTCAATTGTAATTAAAAAATTTGTTAAAAAATTGAAACATAATTTTTTGTTTCTTGTTGGGATAATTCAATCAACCCCTGATTCTGACTCTAAATCAGCCTCATGAACACAAAATGCCGACTAACAAACAGTTGGCCGACATACAGGCGGCCATCCTCAGCCATTGACAGACAACGATGACAACTCGATTAATCTCAAATCGATGACCATCGGTATATTAAAGTTACCGACCGATGCTCATTCGAATCTCTCGACTACCGACATACGATCGACATACTATTGTTACCGACATATAGTCGGCTTACTTGAAACTGCCAGTGCAGAAAGCGCATAATGGCCAAAATATAATCAGTGGCAGGTATAACCACCCATCCCACAATCACATAATTTCGAAACGTACAGAACCCACGTGTCTAACTGTTACAAATGGTTACTAGCTATTCGTCTATAAAAGGAGGTAAATGAACAGCATTTGGTAAGGTATTTTTGGGCTGAGATTTTCACTTTCAAAATTCTATCTGCTGTTCACCACTCCCTACTAACTTAAGTATCAGAGGATTTTCGTCGGACAACTCCGATCAGTGCGGACTTCTTTCGTAGGTGCTCTTTTTCGCTGATGGACGCAACAAGGGATTGGCCGCAATAGATTGACGCAGTAGGTAGAGAGAAATATGAGCAACTATGGCAAAGATCAGAGCTCAACATTCTACAGGATCTACGAGACAGTCTTCCCATCGAAAAGATATTTCTCCTCCACCTCCATTGGCAGAGCCCAGTTCTTCGTGTCCTGTAGTCACTACAAACGTGCAAATTGCTATCCTAATGCAGCAAATGAAAGTATAACGGAGGCAGTCCACAGCCTCCAACAATAACAAACACAATAGTAGCACAACCACTGGTGGAGGAGCCGGTGGCTCATTCAGTGCCATCTAGGCACAGCCGCTGTCCTCCATGGCATTCATCCTCCTCATCTCCAGAGCGACGACTGTCTGGACACTCTCACCGAGATGGACAACAGCATTCTCGGCACTCCCATCGTGCCGCCCATCCTTCGCAGCATTCTCCCTCTCCTTCCCATGTACATAGTACCAAGAAGGGAAAGACAGCATACGCCTTCTGCTTCTCCATCTTCAAACTCTTCAGGAGATTCTACCCCTGAATTTTTTCAACAACGGCAGCTCGACGACTACGAGCGTAAGTTCAAAAAATCGACTGCCAACTTGTCCGACTTCAGATGGAAGGTCAAAATTTTCAACGACTACGACTTCCACACTGTCCAACCTCCCTCAGCGCATCCTGGACGAGCCAATTCCATCTCGATTCAAGATACCATAAATAGAGCCATATGACGTCTCCTCCGACCCGATTGATCACCTAGAGAGCTACAAGGCTCTCATGATGATCCAGGGGGCAACCAACGTCCTTCTATGCATCGGCTTCCTAGCAACTATTCAGAAGGCTGCTTGAGCTTGATATTTTGGACTGCAGTCGGTGAGCATAAATTCTTTGAGCAGCTTAAGCATTCTTTCATGACCTATTTCAGTACTAGTCGAAAGATACCACAGACATCAGACAGTCTCTTCTCCATCAAACAAGACGAGACAGAGATATTGAGAGATTTTATGGCTCGCTTCAACATGGCCATACTTGAGGTCAGAGACCTCAATGAAGATATGGTGATACCGGCCATGAAAAGGGGTCTGAGGGGATCCAGATTCACCTATTCTCTTGATAAGACTCTCCCCAGACCTATGCCGAACTTTGGAACGCTCAGATAAGTATATTCGCGCAGATGAGGACGCTTCTGACTGACGCCAGACAGAAGGAAAAGTCAGAAAAAAAGCGAAAGAAAAGTGGAGCTCCAATCGAATCAAGTCAGACAATCACCAATAAGCGAGCTTCACTTCGACGATGAAGTCCAAAGCCAAACAGCTATGGCAAGTATGACTCCTATACTCCTCTTTCTGCTCTCCGTGCATAGATTTTGATGGAAATCGAAAGAGAGGAGTATCTTCGACACCCCCATCAATGAAAGCACCATCGAGGAGCTGCGACAGAAAGAAGTACTATCAGTTTTATCGTGATCATGGACACGATACCGAACAGTGCATCCAACTCAGGGATGAAATAAAGATCCTGATTCGATGAGGCTATCTCAAAAAAATTCGACGAGATTGCCCTACTCAACCTCCCACCGACCAACAGTCTCAGCCACAAGCTGAGGAATAATCAACAATCGACCAATGATGGGAGTAATTAATATGATCTTCGGACGATCGAAGGACTGGGGGGCAACTTCCGAAGAAGAGTCGGCGAAGAATAATGACTTGACAATGTAATTTTTTTTTCGAAAGATGATATCTGAAAATATAAACTCCCATGATGATGCTGTCATTGTCTTGACGACGATAGCAAATTATGATGTAAAAAAATTAATTGATAATGAAAGCTCAACTGATATTTTTTTTACTCGATTTTCTTTCGAATGCGACTACCAACTGATCGACTCAGAGGAGTCTCGACGTCATTAGTCAATTTAACGGGAGATGTAGTTACTGTGGAAGGAGAAATCACTTTTCCACTAACTGCAGGAACAGATCCACAACAAAGCACTGTTCTCCTGACATTCACTGTCGTCTGAGTTCCGTCGGCTTATAACACCATACTTAGATGATTTAGACTTAATATCCTGAGAGCAGTAGTCTCAACATATTATTTACTGATCTAATTTTAATAAAAATAAAGTTGGAGAAATGCATGGAGATCAACAGCTTACTCAACGTTGCTTCCTGATCTCCATACAAAATTATCAATCTGAAGACTCTTTGTTCGTCGATAAGTTGGACCAAAGAGAAAATGAAGAAAGATCTTTCCTCGGGTTGAAAAACCACCAACCCTTGGCCTTAGGGTGAGGATGGAAAATAAGAAAGTCTGAAATAAAGAAGAACGAGGATCAGTCGAAATAAGATAACATAACAAAGCAAAACTAATAATCAGTCGGATAGAGTTCAAAGCCACTAAGCAGGAAAAGACCGTAATAGTCAAGAAGATTCTGGACAAACTCCATAATCGAAAATCAAAAATCGATCCGAAGGTCCTCGACATAGAACGATAAGGAAGAGTCTTCCATCTCCGGACCCAAAGGAGAATCGTCAGTCGGATTCCCGACCGACTATCTCGAGAAGATGAAGCCTTCTTACTTGTCATTAAAAATCAGAACCAAAAGAGAAGGAAACCCTAAGAGAAGGAAGGGAACTCGACTTGGAGCCAAAGATGACGCAAGGAACAAGAAAGCTTCGAAAGCTCCTAACACTGGGGCGAAACCTTCTATTGCAGAGGCAAGCGACAAATGCAAAAGTAGAGTCCAGATAAAAGTGACTTTATATATATAGGATCCCTCGACGGTCTGGATGCAATCATTTAAATCAAGATCTCCTCAGATGATGACACGTGGCTACATCAAGACCAACCATTGATCGGATGGTTCGACGCACCTACTCCCAGATCGTACCACCTCACTATAATCCACGTGAACGACACAGAGCCAATGACATCTGGATATGTGGCCAAGATCTACTAGTCAGAGTCAAATCATCCGGATTTCTAAGCATCGAATTATTTCCCGAAATGACATCCCAATGATGAGATTTGAAAGGCTAAGTCTAAGAATCTATGGCCATAGTAGTGTGATTGATGGAAAGAGTTTTCATAGGAATCACATTTGGACTTGAGCTAATCGAATCTATTATATGGCTGATGTTGAGGTTTGACAATTTGTCCATGACCTGCCATCAAGTCGGGACTCATGATAGAGGGATTGAATCACACATTAACTACACCTAAAGGTTCATTTCAGTTCTACTGGGTTGCCACTACATACTGCTAGGTGTCACTGATAGATTGTGAGAGCTCACTAGAGTTATTCTGAATCGATAATCCTTGATGAGTTAAAGTGGAATTGTTCCAACCCATTGAAAAGAATTTCAATGATACTTTGATAGAGATCATTGTATATCTCACTACCGGATAGACTTGAACCTATGGGGTCACACAACAAACAGTTATTGAAACAACAAAATAGCAAGAGACCTCTCGTATTTCAAAAAGTCATTAATACCAACAGTCGAATTGGGATTTGAAACAGCATGTGACAACTCCTTCGTCCAACGTGATAGACCATGTGACAATATGCATGTCAGACTATCTTGAACTTAAAAGTGGAGGATAACTGTTGGGACAATTCAATCGATCCCTGATTCTGACTCTAAATCGACCTCATGAATACAAAATGCCGACTAACAATCAGTTGGCCGATATACAGTCGACCATCCTCGGCCATTGACAGATAACCACAACAACTCGATTAATCTCAGACCGATGACCATCGACATATCAGAATTACCGATCGATGCTCATTCGGATCTCCTCGACTACCAACATATAATCGACATACTATTATTACAGACATAGAGTCGGCTTACCTGAAACTGGCAGCGCAGAAAGCGCATGATGGCCAAACCATGATCAGTGACAGGTATAACCACCCATCCCACAATCACATAATGCCAGAATGTGCGGGACCCATGGTCTAACTGTTACAAACTGTTACTAGCTATTCGTCTATAAAAGGAGGTAAATGAACAGTACTTGATAAGGTACTTCTGGGCTGAGACTCTATCACTTTCAAAATTCTATCTGTTGTTCACCACTCCCCACTAATTTAAGCATCGGAGGATCTCTGCCAGATACAATTCCGGTCAGTACGGATTTTTTTGCAGGTGCTCTTCTCTGACGACGAACGCAATAGGAGATTGACTGCAATATTTTAATTATTTAAAAAAAAATGCAGCCAACATCACACCTTCGTTTAAAATAAGATAGAGGAAAATTTTTATGAACCTCTTTTAATTTCACCATTTAAGAAAAACTTTTGTCTTAAAGAAGAGTTTTCTGTTTATTAATACCACATTAGATAGGGAGAACCATTTTTCCTCCAAACTAACGTCCATGCATGAGCTTGTTTCTATTTGTTCCTTTTTTTTTTTTTTTTTTGTGTCTTATTTGACCATTACATTTCCCTTCTCCGTATGAGCGTTCTCTCTTTCTCTCACTGGCAACCATCAGTGATGCATATTTGAGTTCTCACACCGCTTGCTGCTACTTCACCAACACCACCTTACGGCGCCAGCATGGAGCGAGCGTGAAGGTCAACCGCGTGCGCGGCATAGAATGGACAATTCGGTCTCTTGTCAACAAAAGCTCTTCGCTCTTGCATTAGTTTCCCGAATTTAATTTTGATGCCACCGGACTTTAACATTTAAGCTTTGTTGACCCAAATATAACTTCCGATCAATTAGACTTAGATGTTAATTTAAGTCCCTCGTGAGATAAAATATCCTCACTTTAATACAGTAACTGTCCCATCTAAATCTCCTTCCCAAAATTTCCTTCTTCCTTCTTTCTTCCTTCTTCCTTCTTCCTTCTTCCTTCTTCCTTCTTCCCTCCCCGTTGACTACTCGAGAGGCACTGTTTCACTACACAATCAAAAAACGTCTTCAATCTGCTCACAGTGCCCCTCCAAAAATATCCTGCACACAGTTATAATCATGTTTTTTTTTTTGAGCGAACGGAGGGATGAACAGAGGGAGCGGCTGGAGGCGGCATAGGCGGCTGGAGCTAGGCGGCGTAGGCAGCCGGGATGCGATGCCGACGACATGGAGCAGCAGCTGGGAGGCGGTGCAGATGGCCAGGGGGCAACACAGGCGGTTGGGGGGCAGTGCGGGTTGCCAGGGGCCATGCGGGCGGCTGATGGGCAATGCGGGTGGCAAGAGGGCAGCGCCAAGGCCGCGGAGGGTCGTCATGTGGTGCCAGAGGTGCGATAGAGGGTGGCATGCATGGAGGAGTCCAAGACCACCGAGGGGTGGGGGGTAGGGGCAGTCTGTGGCGTGAGGGGAAGGAGAAGGGAGGAAAAAAATAAAATAATAAATAATAAAAATAAAATAAATATTAAACAATAATAATAATATTTTATTTATTTATTTATTTATTTATATTTTT
>KE505189.1:250516-264433 GCA_000441515.1 Elaeis oleifera | reverse complement strand
TTTTAAAATAATTTAAAAAATAAAATTATTTTTAGCAAAAATTATTTTTTAAAAATTATTTTTTAAAATTATTTTTAGAAATAATTTTTTAATAACTATTTTTTAAAATTATTTTTAAAATAATTATTTGAATAATTATTTCTGAAATAAATACTTTTAGAAAAATATTTATTCAAGAATTATTCAATAATTATTTTTTTCATCCTTCAACAAGTGGCCTGTCATTCTGATATCACCAAGGCGCAACGGACTGAGTGATGCTTAATGAGGATGAGAATGAAAAAAATTGAAGATTGCCGTAAAGAAGCTTGAAATAAAGCAATATCGAACCAGTAAACTCTAGTGATGTTAGTATTGAATCTTGATAGTAATTTTTAAATATTTATAGAGTAGAGAAAAGAAAATCGCTCTATAGTAGGATGACTCATAAAGTCCTCTTATGGTAGAGCAGCTCTACCTGGGACACAAATGTTTTTTTCTAAGTGATGAAAAGAAGTAATAGGGACTCGACGTGAAATAACAATAGGGCGACTTCAAATAATAATATTTTATTATTAAAAATATTAATAGGACTGGGACAAAGGACGCTCCTTAATGCCCCCTCACACCTTTCAAAGTTATATTTTAAAATAATATTTTATCATTATTTAAAATATAATTATTTCATTATAAAAATAAGTTATTTTAAATATTTTAAATAATTTATTTATTTATCATTATTATTTTAATACTTATTATTATTTTATTATTTTATTAGTTTATTTATTTTTAAATTATAATACATTATTAATTTAAAAATAATCTTAAAATAATTCTTTTTAAAATAATTTTAAATATTTTTAAATTATTTTTAAAATAATATTAAACAATAAAATAATATATATTCTCAAAATAATATTTATTATTTTTAAATTATTTCTAATGCTTATTGTTATAATTATTTTTTTTATTTTTCCCCTTTCTTCTCCTTCCTCCGCACGCCACAACCCTCCCAACCACTGTCCGCCCCACCCCGGCCCCCCCGGCTGTCCGCCCCTGGCTCACCAGCCATTGCATCTTCGGAATTGTCTCCAGCCTCCGATCGTCCGCACCACCTCCTGCACCAGTCCCTAGTCTCCCAGTGAACCTGCACCCACGCCTTCTATGACCGCCTCCATCTACCTGCATCGCCGCTTTTACCACCCCCTCCCCAGTCCTCTGCGGCCCCCATGCTGTCCCCAAGCCACCTGCACCGCCTGCTGGTTGCTCATGCACACCCCACCCCTCCCTCCCTGCGGTGCATTCTCCGCCGCCCACTCCCTAGTGCGACTAAAAAGAAAAAGAAAAATTGAAATCACCACTCCCACTGGCATTTTCATGAAATCGTCGCTTCAAGTGGTGATTTTAATTTTGTCCATCTCATCTCATCAGGTGGACTGGAGATGGGCTTAAGTGGCTGTGAAATTGCCGGTTGAAGTGGCGATTTCATGCATGTACGATAATTTTGAAAATAAGCTGGGAGAATTGGTTCTTTTGAAGAGGAAAAAAAAAAAAAACCCTCCTCCCACCGCTGTCACCATCGTTTCCTCCACGAAAGGCTAAACAGTGGTCTCCATCAGCCTAGTCCACGCTTTTTGTAGACCACACGACCAAAAAGCGTATGGTAGAAAGGAAAAAACCTCCCCACAATATCCCGTGCTGCACCACAAGCTCTCGCTCCTTCCCACCACTCCTACCATTCCCTTTATTTCTCCTCCTCACTCACTCATTTCCCACATAGAGCTCTAACGAGAGACGAAGAAATTCCCCAACTTTTCTTTGCTTTTTTTCTTGCCTCCAGTTTTGGGCTCCGAGAGAGGGAGGAAGGGCATGGCGGCTTCTTCTTCTTCGGAGCCTGCGGAGACCCTGGAGTACACCGCCACATGGGTCGTGGCCGCCGTCTGCACCGTGATCGTCATCATTTCTCTCCTAGCCGAGCGGTTCCTTCACTACCTTGGAAACGTACGCTCAAAGCTACCATTTTCTTCTTTTCCTTGCTTCTTTCAGTGTTTGTTATCTTTTGGTGAATTGCTGAGCTGAAATTAACTGAATGTGAACTAGGTTCTTGAAGTTCTGATGTTTTCGCTACCAAAGTTTTCATTTTCTTCTCTCAGAAGCAAAAAGTTGTCGTTTTTTAAGCTGGCAGGACTAATTTATTCGATATGTTGAGTTAAGAAGGAACTTGTGGTCCTTATTGGACACCAGCAGGGACTTTTAGGCTCTCTGTAGTACTTCCAGGTTCTGAGCGGTGTGATCCCGAACGTAGAATTTGCTCGTGTGATAAGGGATGACGTCAAGATTCTCTGACAAATGAACAGTGGTGCAAGAATGGCCCCACACCACCACTAGCTAATTGCTATTTTAATGCCTGACAAAAATGCCAATTTGGTGGAAGGAGGATGGACCATGAGACCGCGTGAACCTTGAACATGAGATTATTCCCCCTACGGTCCTATATCATAACCAAATCATGATCTATATAGGCATTGCATCACCATATGTCTATTCAAGTTTGTGTTTTGTTTATTGTTTCAATTATTTCTGTTGGTGTATTAAACCAGTCTTGAGACACGTGGCATCATCATACGAGATCAAAGAGATATCAATCTTGAAGCATCAAATCGCAGCATACCAATTACCCGTTGGCAAATTTAGCTCAGTAAATCATACGAGATCAAAGAGATATCAATCTTGAAGCATCAGATCGCAGCATACCAATTTACCTGTTGGCAGATTCAGCTCAGTATTTTACCGAGCTGAATAAAAGACACCCTTATATTCATCCAGAGGACGTCTCAGCTGACAAAAAATGTTCAGATCGGATATCTACCGACCTGAACCTTGATGCCTTCTTTATCTGGGATGAATGTTATGGCATCTCTATTTTACCCTGATCATCTATCGAGGTGAGTTATTATAATGACGGACTTAATCATTCTGCAAACGCTCACGATGTTTCCTCAACCAGGCCACAGCTGGCCATAATCTCATGTCCAGCTCATATGCACAGCTGTATGCTAGTTTATTTACAGGTTGCTCTCTAACCGCCTAACAAACTCCTCTAACGGCCTAACAAACTCTAGAACGGCCTCAACCCTCTATAAATAGAAGGTCAGGGATCTTCCATCGAAAAGTTCTGCTCTCTGAAACTAAGAAAAACTCTGTCTGTCGAAAATTAAGTCAGACTCTTGGCTCTTACCCAGTTCTCCAGTTTTATTCAATTTCTCTTGCTCTTCCACTCTTTTTCATTGCTGTTCTCAAAGCTCGAACTGACTTAAGCATCGGAGGGTCAAGAATCGGAGGATTCCCATCTACTTTTTTGATTAATTTTGTAGATTGGTGGAGTTCTCGTCCGGTCGCAAGGATCGCTCTAGTCCCATCTCACTTTAGTCGATCTACTCTACTCCAGATTTTGAGCCTTATTGCAATAGATTGACGCTGGAGGAAGGATATCCTGATTTTTTTGTGAAAAGATGATCAAAGCATGAGTTCAGTATCCCTCTCCCTCTGCTCTAAAAGAAGGAGCACCTGAGGTGCCACCACAACGGCTAATTGCTGTTGATCCTCAGTAATTTAGCTTTCTTGTTCAGCAAGTCCAAGCCCTGACAGCAGCTGTTTAACAGCTTCAAAAAAAAGAGGAGCAACCGTCTAAAGAAGCTCCTCCCCCAAATGCTTGGTCTCAGCACAGCCCTTAATCAGCCCATCAACCATATTGATGAGGCTAATAGCGAATTTATCCTCAATACTCTGAAAGTTCAAAGAAAAGGCAACCTGGAGCACAAGGTCCTGGATCTTGAAAGGCGTCTGATGGAGCTCCAGGTAAGAGGTCGATCTTAAAATAAAATAGTTTCAATCTTCGATCTTCTTTTCTCATAAAATCTTGAGTGAATCAGTTTTGAACCAGTTCAAGATGCCCACCATCGAATCTTTGATGGCTCTGCTGATCTAATGGATCATATCGAGGGTTATAGGGCCCTCATGGCTTTATAAGGGGCTTTTGATGCCCTATTGTGTATTGCTTTTCCTGCAACCCTCAAGAAAGCGACGAGAGTTTGACTTTTCACTCCCACAAGGGTCCATCTCTTCTTTTGAGTAGCTTGGGAGGATGTTCGTCACTTATTTTGATACTAACAGACCTCATTTGAGGTATGTGGATAGTCTTTTCTCTGTTCAGCAGCAGGAAGGAGAATATCTCCAGAAATACATGGCTCATTTCAACACAGCCACCTTAGAAGTAAAAATTTTAATGAATCAGTTGCCATGTCTGCTTTGAAAGGAGACTCCAAAGCAATCATCTGATTTTTCTCTGAACAAGAACTTTCTGGATACTTACGACAAGATGCTTGATTGGATGCATAAGTACGCCCACATCGAGGAGGAGGCTATCTTAAGGCAGGCAAAGAAAGATAAAAATGAGAAAAATGATCGAGGGAGAATGATGAGCAGATTGAAAATTCAAATGGATCTCGAAAAAATTCGAGGTCAAGAAGCCAACTTCAGTGCTTTGATTCTTATGCCCCTGTCTACTCTCCGAGCTCAAATTTTGATAGAGATTGAAGGAGAAAGATATCTCCAAAGACCTGATCCTTTGAACGTCCCTCTAGAGAAGAGAGACAAGCAAAAGTATTGCTGCTTCCATAGAGATCATGGTCATGACACCGAGGAATGCAGGTAGCTGCGAGATGAGATAGAAACCTTGGTGCGTCAGGGTTACCTTGGCAAATATGTTAGACCGGCCAAAATCAGAGAATACAGGCCTCTAGCAGAAGAAACTTCTGATGATCATAACCGATCAACTGCTAGTGTTATCAATATGATATCTGACGTCCTACCTGGCACTGATGACCCATCTCCTAAGAGGCAGAGAATTGAAGATGTTATTTTTTTTTCTGAAATGATCCCTCATAACGATGCTGTCATCATCTCTATGATGATAGCAAAGTATGATGTAAAAAGAGTTCTCGTTGATAATGGAAGCTCTGCTGATATATTGTTCTATGATGTTTCTCAAAATGAACCTGATTGGGCAGCTCAGACGTATCGGTACTCTCCTTGTCGGGTTCTTAGAAATCTGATGGTAATTGAGGAAAAATTACTCTACCGGTTACAGCGGGACAGAAACCAAGGTAGTCAACTGTATAGCTCACTTTTCTGGTGGTCAGAGTCCCATCTGCTTATAATGCTATTCTCAACCGACTTGATCTCAATGCCCTCAGGGCCATTGTCTTTACTTATCATCTGCTGGTGTGTTTTTCGATTAAGAAAGGAGTTGGTGAAATGCGTGGTGATCAGACAATAGCTCAATAGTATTTTATGATTTCAGCCAAGATAAATCGACCGACGAAAACTGTGTCTATTGATATACCGGATGCATTGAATGAGATCGAAAAAATCCAAGGTGAACCGACAGAAAAGCTCGAAGCTATTCTTTTAGGAGATAATCCGAAAAAAATGGTTCAGATTGGCATAAACCTTAAGCATGATTTAAGAGAGAAAATGATCGAGTTTCTATGGGCAAATATTGATGTATTTGCTTGGTCGGCCTCTGATATGCCTGGCATCCCGTCAGTGTGATTATTCATAAATTAAATATGGATCCAAATTTCAAACTAGTTCAGTAGAAGAAAAGAAATTTCGCTCCAGAAAAGCAAAAAGTCATTGATAAAAAAGTTGACAAGCTATTAAAGTAAGATTCATCAGGGAGGCTCATTACCCGAAATGGATAGCCAATGTTGGTATGGTCAAGAAGGCCGATAGCAAATGGAGGATATGCATGGACTATAAAGATCTCAATAAAGCTTGTCCGAAGGATCGTTTTTCTCTGTCGAGAATTGATCAGCTCGTAGATGCTATCTTTGATCACAAGCTCTTCAATTTTATAGATGCCTTCTTAGACTATAATCAGATCCAAATGGCCCTAGAAGATGAAAAAATACTGCTTTTGTCACTGAAAGAGATTTGTATTGTTACAAAATGATGACTTTTAGTCTTAAAAATACAAGAGCTACATTCAACGCCTCATCAACAAAGTTTTCAAGCAATAAATTGATCGAAATATGGAGGTCTATGTTGATGATATGATAATAAAGAGCACCAAAGAAGATCGGTATATTACCGACCTGAAAGAAGTATTTGGAGAACTTAGGAGGTACCAGATGAAGCTCAATCCTAACAAATGTGCCTTCGGGGTTCGGGATTAGCTTGGATAAGTTTCTTGGCTTTCTCATTAATCAAAGAGGAATAGAAGCTAATCCTGAAAGATTAGAGCATTATTGGAAACATAAAAAGCCATTGATTTTATTGGGGCCTTTTGCAATTTGGGGGATGGATATACTGGGGCCTTTCCTGATAGCGGTAGGCCAAAAAAAATTTCTGATGGTAGCCATTGATTATTTCACAAAATAGATAGAGATAGAACCTTTAGCCCAAATCATGGAGAAAAAAATGTAAGATTTTGTTTGAAAATCGATAATATGCCGATTTGGTTTACCTCAGATCATCATCACTAATAATGGTCGGCAGTTGGATAACCTCAAGTTTCAGAAATTCTACTCCAAGTTTCATACTGATCACCGACTCACTTCTGTTGGACATCCACAGTCAAATGGTGAGGCTGAAGTAACCAATAGAACTATCTTTCAAGATTTGAAATAAGACTCACTGATGCAAAAGGGTTGTGGGCTGAAGAGCTGCAGAGTGTACTGTGGGCATACCGAATCACATATCGGATTCCAACAAGAGAGGCTCTTTTCAGGCTTACTTATGGGACTGAAGCTGTGATTTCAGTTGAAATTGGTCTATTATCTGATAGAGTCAGAAATTTTCATGAGATGATCAATTCTGACCGGTTGAGGACCGACCTGGATCTTCTTGATGAAGTAAGAAAATAAGCCCATTTTAGAATGGCGATCTATAAGCAGAGAATTGCTAAATATTACAATATCTGGGTGAAACCGAAGTCATTTCAGAAGGACGACCTCATCTTGAGATGAGCTGAAGTCTCAAAACCTAGTGAGCAAGGTAAGCTGGCTCCCACTGGGAAGAACCTTATTGGATCACTAATGTAATTCGCCTAAGGGCTTATAAAATTGAGAATTTAGATGGGTCTGTTATTCCCTGCATCTGAAATTTTGAAAATCTCAAAAATATTATTAATAAAAATGCTCTAATGAGCTCTTTCTTGTATGTCATGTCCTCTCATTTATCGAGATTCGGTCCTTAAATCGGTAAAACCCCGAAGGGCACGTATATCAATCCGGATTCTAACTCGATAAAGCTCTAAAAGGCACATATATCAATCCGAATTCAATCCAGTAAAGCCCTGAAGGGCACATATATCAATCCAGATTTCAATCCAGTAAAGCCCCAAAGGGCACATATCTATTAATTTGGATTCCAGTCCGGTAAAGTCCCAAAGGACACATATATATCAATTCGGATTCCAGTCCGATAAAGTCCTGAAGGGCACATATATTAATCTGGATTTCAATCCGGTAAAGCTTCAAAGGGCACATATATCAATCCGGATTCTAGTCCAGTAAAGTTTCGAAGGACACATATATATCAATCCGGATTCCAATTCGATAAAGCCCCGAAGGGCACATATATCAATCCGAATTCCATTCCGATAAAGCCCCGAAGGGCACATATATCAATCCAGATTTCAGTCCGATAAAACCCCGAAAGGCACATATATCAATCTGGATTTCAGTCCGATAAAGTTCGAAAGGCACGTATATCAATCCAGATTTCAATCTGATGAAGCCCTGAAGGGCACATATATCAATCCGGATTCTAGTCCGATAAAGTCTGGAAGGCATATATATCAATCCGGATTCCAGTCCGATAAAGTCCCGAAGGCGTACCTATTAATCCTGATTTCAATCTGAAAAAGCCCCGAAGGGCTTGATCCCCCATCAACCATGAGTCTTATGTCGAACACGAGACTGAAAGGATCTTACATCTATTTCGAACTGATATGATATTATATTAATCTTTGGAGCGAGATTGTCTTCGAGTTCTCTTGAAAACATCGATCTCCGAATCGAATCTTAAAACTTAATCCATCCACGGTCATACAAATAAAGATACGTCCGAATCTTAATTTTTAATTAATTGATGATGGGTGAATTTAAAGTTATCAATTTTCAGTTTTGTTGAATTATAAAGATATATATGGTTATTTATCCTGGCAAGCAATGATATTTACTAAAATACACGAATTAAATCATGACGCTTGGAAAAAAATATTTCTTGCATTGATATGAAAAGAAGTACAGAAGCGAGAACCCATATCAGGTTTACACGTTGTAAAAAAGAAAGAAAGAAAAAAAGAAGACCTGTATTAGGTCAGTACACTCCAAGAAGAAAGAAAATTTTACTGAATGATCACCGGCACATCGGAGCTCTCCTTGATTGGTTCGTTTTGGTTTACTCCAACTTCCCAGTAGTATCGATGGGAGCAGGCTCTGCGGCTGGGTGGACTCCAGTTCTTGCCGGCCTCGAGAACTTCAATCTCTACTAGAGACACCACAGATATAGGCTCCGTGGCGATGGCTTCAGTTGTGTTCACCCCGATAGGAGACCGACCAGATTCCTTCGCTGGCTCCTCTGCCGCTTCAGGGGCAACTCAAGATCTCCCTTTACTCGCCTGGGCTCTCATCGAGACCAACTCATAACTCTCTCCTTCATGTCTGGTACCATTGCCCAGCCACTCTGCCTATCTTCTTGTGGTCCTTCTTGGGTCGGGTCATTCTTCACTCTTGTGACAAGGGAGACCTCTCTTCGCATACTGACCCTCTAGTTAGTTCCACTTCTGGGGCGAAGCTAAGCACTCAGGGCATAAGGGCAGGCTTTTTGGTTCTTATTAATGTGCTTTTTCAGGCCCTCTATTCTAATGATATGGATTCGACTTGTCGGGTGATTATGAAAAAGTGAGTTGTCCCTCTTCGGAGTCAAATTTTGGTTTGGAAGCAGATGATACTGACACATCGCCTGATGCTAAGGGATCAGGATATTTTGTTTCAAGAGAACTTGGATCCTTTGGTTTGGGAAAAGCTGCTTCACGCTCTTGCCTCGGTTGCTTCGCAAGCTTGCTTTGCTCTAAGTCCATCTCGACGGCCTCCTTTGGAGTGATCTTGGAGATATCTACCTTGGGATATAATTTTTTGATCAGGTTATGGCACTAACTGAAGGTGTAATCATATGCACTCTTGGAGCTTTCAGATAATTCATCCTCGAACTTCTCGGAGGCTTTGTATAGCTCCACTGCCTTAGCCGCTCTATCCTGCTCCTCCTTAACTTGCCTCTTTAAGGCCTCTATGGCTTTCTCATGAGCCTCATTGGCCTTTTCCGCCTCTCTAAGCTTTGGCTCCACCTCTCTAAGCTTGGCTCCAGTTTCTTATTCTTCTTGGTGATAGTATGCAGATCAAAAATCTTTTTCTCTTGTTCATTGACGTTTCGCTGAAGATCCAGTAGGTTTTGATTCTTCTCCTTCAGTGCCTTCAGCTTTTTTTCAAGTTGATGTTTGAGTCCCGCAGCGAGTTCAGACTCCTTTTTCTTCTCCTCCTGGAGAATGATTAGATTGGCATCCAAGGTCTCTTTATTCTTCAATAAGTAGGCCATGTTCCCATACATGATCTTGAAGTCGATGGCGACCTGCAAGACAAAGGTTCAGGTCGGTCATTCATTGAAGTAAAAAAAAAGAAAGAAAGAAAGAAAACTCACATGCATGAGCTGTTCGAATCCATGGTTGGCGATCTCCTCTAGTTTATTTTTTCGATGCACCTTTAAATTGACGGTCGGCATCACCGATTCGAGAAGATCGCGGCCCAATCGGGGCTGCTCCAAGAGTGAGATCCTTGTCACGGTATCTCCCTTGGACGAGCTCGATAGGGCCGCGGAAGTTGTGGTTGCTTGCGTTCGGTCTCTTTGGAGGGCGGCGCAGGTCGGGCATTGTTATTCTTGATCCTCACCACAGCAGGTTGGCAAGGTGGGGTTCCAGTGACAAGGTCCGGAGAGAATTTTGTGGTCTCCAGAAGGCTTCACTTATCCCCGAGTTAGCCGGAGAAGGGTCGCTAAAGAAGATTGGGACCCTGCTTGGGCAGGAGGAGGCACCGCACCTTTGACTCTCTTCGATGCGGGATCGATGGCAGATGATTTTGGTTGGTCCTTCCTCTTTCTATTCTCCACCTTCATCGGATTGAACTTCATTTTTATATTAGATATGTGTTTCAGAATAATGAAGATGAAAAAGAAAGGGAGAAGTTAAAAGTAAATACTTCGATCTTATCCCGAGGAGAGTACAAGTTGATACTGGCATCATACAACGTCTGATCATTTATCAGAGAAGATAATTTGGGTGTTTTGGTGGTAATCAGGGTTGAATGAGCCACCACATCTTCGGAGAGAATTTCATCATTGGAGTTATGTTTGATGTCCAGACGCCCCTAGGAAGTCCTAAAACCACATTGACTGGGAGCCCGGATAAAGAAAAATGGTCTTTCCAGCCATGAATCGAAAAGAGAAGGCTAAGTCCAAATTTATGATTTTTTCAAGATGAGAAATACCACCAACTCTTCTCACTTGGATGTCTTTTGAAAAGGACCAAAGACCTAAACAAGGAGATTCTAAGATCTATGTGGAGAAAATTACGCATGATTATGAATATTATAATCATCCTAATTGCGTTCGAAGTTATCTGAGTGGGGTGGATCCTATAGAAATTAAAGATATTGCTGAAAAAGAGTGCAATGGAAACCGTAGGCTGGATCGAAGGGACTCATTGTAGAAAGCTATGCAACCTTCGGGAGGTTCAGTTACTCAAGCTTCCGGATCTGGCACTATCATCTCATACTCGTCGGGTATGTCATATTTGTCCTTAAGGATTATGAGGTTCTTCTCGATCAAAATAGATCTCTCTGTTTTCGGATCGAGGTAGTCCGTGAGATCATGCACAAGAGATTCTGCGCTTTTATCTGAACTTTCTTCACCTATGGAACCGATTTCAGGGTCCTTTCGGGGTGGATTTCCTACCTCAATAGCCAGTAAAAGCTAGGTTGATCTAATCGGTGAGTCACTTACGGTCTCTTCCCCCTTTCTACCTCTCTTGGATATGTTTCTCGGGCGAAAATGTGAGGGAAAAAATGAAAAAAATCGAAAGAGAAAGAAAGGCTACCCTACGACTGAAGAGAACAAATGAGGGAGGATCATACCTAAGAGAGACAAATGAAATCCTTCCAAGAGATGAAGAATGGACTCCTCTCCTCCCGCTCCGGTGAAGCTTCTTGCTGTCTCTGATGACCGTTCGACGCTAAGAAGCCTTTGAAAATAATTTGACAGCACCTTCGCACGATAACAACAGAAATGAATAGTGATCGGGGGCCAAAAGCCTTTTATAGACGAACCGACGGTCTGGATTAACTGATCTCCTTGTCGATTTGTGACATCTGGCGTTAATTCGATGCTCGATCAGATGGCGGTTAGGCACATCTCCCTCCAGATTCTGCTACGACAGATCGATCCGTGCCCAAGCTGATAAGCCAATCAGACGTTGATAGATGTCACACTCTTATTTGATTTTTCAAATTGCCCATCCAAGCAATGATGATAGAAGATCTGATGGATCATTTCCTAAAAGGTCAAATCTCTTCATTTTTAATCAAGTAATTAATTTTTATGCTCTCGAGGTGCGGCGCATTTATTTCAGGTAACGGCAACACCAGCTCGAAAAATCTCGAGATAAAATATGGAGATAAGATCTCCTGATCGGTGAACGATCGAGTCAAAACTCAAGTGTGGAGATAAGATCTCCTGATTGATGAAAATCGGATTGAAAATTCAAGTATGGAGATAAGATCTCCTGATCGGTAAACAATCGAGCCAAAGAGCAAATATGGGGAGATAAAATCTTCTAATCGATTAAAATTGGATCGAAAATTCAAGTACGGAGATAAGATCTTCTGATCGATAAAAATTGAGTCAAAAATCAAATGTGGAGATAAGATCTCCTAGTCAGTGAAAAATCGAGCCAAAAGTCAAATATAGAGATAAGATTTTCTGATCGGTGAAAATTAGATCGAAAATTGAAGTACAGAGATAAGATCTCCTGATCGGTGAAATATCGAGCCAAAAGTCAAATGTGGAGATAAGATCTTCTGGTCGGTGAAAATCGGATCGAAAATTTAAGTACGGAGATGAGATCTCCTGGTCAGTAAGAATCGAATCGAAAATTCAAGAACAGAGATAAAATCTTCTGATCGATGAACGATCGAATCAAAGACAAATATGGAGATAAGATCTCCTGGATGGTAGGTAATTGGGCCAAAAAGGTTAATGCAAAAATAAGATATCCTGACTGGTAAATTTCGGTCTCTATGGCAAATGCTTTTCAAATTGATGAAAATTCTACTTTATGAAGATACTCTTACTTTCTAATCCGATCAAAAAATTATCACCTCGGATATAAGAAGTGGGGGCAAAGTGTTGGTGCATTAAATCAGTCTCGAGATACATGGCATCATCATACAAAATTAAAGAGATATCAATCTTAAAGCGTCAGATCCCAACATACCAATTTACCTGTTGGCAGATTTAGCTCGATATTTTATCGAGCTGAATAAAGATACCCTTATATTCTATTCCAGACGACGTCTCAATTGACAAAGAAATATTCAGATCAGGTATCTACCAACCTAAACCCTAATGCCTTCTTTATTCGGGATGAATGTTATGGCATCTCTATTTCACCCCGATTATCTACCGAGGTAAGTTATTGTAGTGACAGACTTAATCGTTCTGCAAACGCTCACGATGGTTTCCTCAACCAGGCCACAGCTGGCCACGATCTCATATCCAGCTCGTATGCACAGCTGTATACGAGCTCACTGATAGGTGGCTCTCTAACCGCCTAACAAACTCCTCTAATGGCCTAATAAACTCTCGAACGGTCTCCTCAACCCCTCTATAAATAGAGGGTTAGGGATCCTCCATCGGTAAGTTCGGCTCTCTGAAACTAAGAGAAACTCTGTCGGTAGAAATTAAGCCAGACTCTTGGCTCCTACCAAGTTCTCCTTCAGTTTCATTCAATTTCTCTTGTTCTTCCACTCTTTTCCACCCCGACTCTCCAGGCTCAAACTGACTTAAGCATCTGAGGGTCAAGAACCGGAGGATTTCCACCCGATTTCTTAACTGATTTTGCAGATTGGAGGAGTTTTTGCCAGGTCGCAAGGATTGCTCCAGCCCAATCTCACTCGAGTCGATCTACTCTAATCCAGATTTTGAGCCTTGCTGAAACAATTCCTTCATCAAGGGCTACATCGTTTCTCGATGCATATTTTGTAAATCATACTTCTCAATTTCCACTTAAATAGATTTTAGGTCTGCATCTTCTCATTTCCTTCCCACTTCAAATAAATTTGAGACTCTTTCCTTCAAGATTTGTCATCTCAGTACTAGATCATGTACCAATACCATCCTATTATAACATCTGTACATGGTTCGGTGCGATACAACAGTGTCAGTATGGTACTATACACCGTATTGGTACAGCATCAGTATGGTATGGTACACCCTATATCGGATAGTACAACAGCCCTTGCTTTCCTTAGTAGAGCCAATCATATCTTAAACTCTGATAGATGCAACTCCTTTGCTTCATCTTTATGAATTTGTAAATTTTTCCTAGTTGATTTAACTGTGTATCGTCATAAGCATTAAAATTTATCATTATTAACCAAAAGATTACATACTGAATGCAATTTAGTACAATGTATGTGGATGTTCTTACGGAAGCGAGAGGCCCAAAGAGACATAATGGCATGTACAACCATGATTCTGTAGTGAGGCAGAGCAGTGGATGAGCCAACAAAAGCTAACATGCGTTAATTTATTAGTTGGTTA
>KE505189.1:239678-250440 GCA_000441515.1 Elaeis oleifera | reverse complement strand
ATCCCTAGTTGGTTATTATGGGTAAACTCTAAATAACATGAGTAGACAATTGTGGATGTTAAAATAACAAGGTCAGCAGAAATTAGGAGGAATTGTTGGAAGTGGCAAGAAAGGATCCAGTAAACCTTCTCATAATTGTTCACTAGAACTTGATCCATCGTGAAGATTTCAACTTGGATGACACATCTGTCTGATATGGCTGTTTTCTGTCCACACACATCCTTGACAAACTACAGAAATGTTCAACACAAAGTTTGATGGTGATCAGGTCATTTTGTATGTTTCATATCTGATTGGAGTGCATGAGAAGTATGAAGTCATCATGAATTTAAGTGATGTAAAAAATCTTTTACCATGTGTTTGCAGTCCTTATCTGTTAATCTCCTCCTGGCATTTTTGTCATCTTCTAGCCCTTCTTTAATTATCTTGTTTCACATTACCTTTCAGTTTCTGAAGCATAACCAACAAGATGCACTTTTTCAAGCCTTACAGAAACTAAAGGAAGGTTAGTTGTGATGGGGACAATCTACTCCCCACCCCTTTCCCTTAAGCACTGCTCTTGCCTTGTGGCTAATTCTGATGTAGTATTATCATGGTTACAGATAGCTAGCAGGGTAGCCTGATGTTTTGCATTTTTATTACAAGATATCTATGCTTACATATTATTGATTTAATATTCTATTCCTTTTATGTGTCTATATATGGTCTGTATTTATAGTCTGCAGGTATGTTCACTATTTTGTGGATATATAAAGTCCTAGTTCAGGGGAAAATGCTTTTGGAATTGTTGCTGTCTGTATTACTACATGTTGCCCAAAACATTTGCATTCACTCTAATGCTTGTTCCTCAACTTTCATTGTATCAAATCTTGGAATTGTATTGATGGGACTTTAGATACAATTCGTGAGAAATTTAACCATTTGGTCTGTTTTGATGTATTAAAACCCTCTTATCTCCCTTTCTTCCATTTTTCCGAATGATGAGTTACATTAATTTTGAACCCAGTGCTTGTCACTTTTCTTACCTTTTGACCGTTGGCAAAATTTTCAGTTCTAATTCAGTAAAAACATCCAACCCTTTCTGATAACAATTACTGTTCTTAAACAATAAAAAAATCCCAACTACATGTACATCTCGTTTTTCCTTCTGGAATTTTAGCATTGATCCTCAATTTTCATGGGACAGAACCCACTGTTAAAACCCATGATTTTTTTAGCCGATATGATATGCACTCTTTCCCATCATTGGCTTATTGCAGTGAATTCTGTCCTCATGCATGAACTGTCTCTGTGATGCTTAACCATCTTCATTGGGGTTTCTATGTTCCTCTGGACCTTGTATTTTCTGATAACAGCAAATCCCCTACTACTAGTTTTGAGATCCTAACTTTCTCTTGCTGCCTGCAACATTCACAAAGCTAGAATAGTGATTCACATGTTGGTCCCTGGTCTTGCATTTTGACTATTGCAAAACTCATTTCTTCGCTACTTGTGGTCCACTACCTTTTGGGCTCTAAGATTTCTTGAGCTTCTCTTTATTCACACTCTTATTTCTGGACCCTGTCTCTTGTTGTTTAATTATTGCCTGCACACATCTTGCTTATTGTATCTGTGACTTAAATCTGTGTTTCTGGAACTTCACAGCCTCCATCCATTGTTTATGTTAAGGCCTGATATATATTGTAGACCCCTTCTCTAACAGCTTACGCTTTCTGGATCTAGTGGTTACCTAATGTAATCTTCTCGAGTCTTTCTTCCCTTGACTTGTTCCTGGTTGAGTTGTTCTTGACTTGTTTCTACATCGAATCATTCTTGACCAATTCATGCCTTCATGTGCATGGTCCAGGATTGTTGACCTCTTCTCTAACAGCTTAAGCTTTTGGAGTGTTAATGGTTAGCTAACAGTTTTTACCTCAGCTAATCATTTGTTTTACTGTCTCATACTGCTTTCCTTAATTCAGCTATAGCTAAGAAACTGGAATCTAAGTACATCTCCAGATAAACTGCCATCTATATCATACTTGATCAATAACATGAGCTTTATGAACCTATTAGTTTCCCATGGAACTCTTGCAGATCAGGTCCTGGGAAAATTTGCTGAATTCTCTTCTGGAATGTTGATTTGTTGTTTAATTGTACTTTGTTCTCTAAACTACCTTCCTTGTATCATCCTTTTCAGTTGGATCGTATGCCTCTTTTCGTGGTGGGTCTATTGTTTATGCAGGTGGCTGATTCATGTTTCATTTTTGGGGTCCACATGCACCCTCCTTAAGTTGGGGTGATTGGAGGTACTAGCATATTGATTTATACTAGAGCTTTGCCACGTGCAATATGTGAATAACTCTCGAAGATCAGTATGTGATGGCAATTTTGATCCAATAATTGAAAGTGCTTCAATTGGGATAAGAAAGAAAGATGAACTTTAAAAAATACACAGACAGCTGTTATCTAAAATTGAATGAGTTTATTGGGGTGTACCAAAAGAATGAGTTTATTGGGGGATGAAGAGCCTCAAGAAATCTCTCTCACATTCTTGGGACTTCCATACTGTCCTGATTCTTTAATTCCAAAGAAAATGAAAAGAGGTGGATGGTGCTTTCTCTTGTCATTCCTTAAGTTTCCCATTTTGAATTCCTTGTTGTCACATTCAATTATCATGCACAATGTTTAAGATTGCGATCTTCTTGGGATTCCATTATGTTGTTTGGCTCGGTTAGTTTGGCATGCTTGATCTAATTGTAAATGCAGGAATCTGATCCAAGGCAGCCCAATGTTCAATCTGTATTGTTATATTTTATTCGAGTCAAATTTATAGTGGAATAATGTAACTCTTGTTTTAATATGTGGGACTAGGAGCAGGATCACTTTTCTTTGTCTGCTTTTATTCTAGATTAACTTTTGAGGCATGTAAGGATTTCAACTTCTAGACGACACAATGAAAATTGTCCTTACAGAACTAAGCACCTTTACATGTTCTTGAAAGCTTGGAATCATAAATTAGCTTACCATTGGATAATACTGTCAACTATCTTGCAAGTCTTGTTATATTGGTAACCAATGCTCCAGCATAGTAAGTGAGTTCATGGTGCATAACTTCCTTTGTGCCAATGATACATAAGGACCATCGCTGACAAAATACTCGTTTATGCTTGTATGGATGCAGAGTTAATGCTTCTTGGTTTTATATCCCTCCTGTTAACTGTCTTCCAAAATACAATCCGCCAAATATGCATCCCAACAAGTGTTTCAATGCACATGCTTCCTTGCAAGAAGGAAGGCTTTGCCCCTGAGCATGAGCTTCATCGTGGAAAGGTTTTGTCACATGGACTAAGAAAGCATAGCCAGAGGCTTTTGTCTGAGAGTTCTGATTCTGAATTTTGCAAAAAAAAGGTACATTTGAGAACTTAGCTTGTTTCTGGATTCTTGTGAAAGGAATAACATTATTTGGAAGGATTTCTGAACAAATTTTTAAATGAAATAATGTCCATTATGGACCATATAAATATAATTATTTATCATAGGTTATCTGGTAAATAACTGGTCTATCTGCATGAAATGGTAAAAAGAAATATGTTTCAGATGCAACATATTATATGTGCATATCAGTGAGGCAACTAATATGTTATGGAAAGGTAAGGCGCTTTAGCAAAGGAGGTGCATTGCATCCAAGCTTGTATTATAAAGACACTTCAGAAGATGGGTTTAAAGAGTGCTAATGATATTAGATATTGCAATACTTCATGATACAATGAAACACTTCTACACAATTATGTTCTATGTGAAGTGATTTACACATAGTTTTTGCATCTATATTTACTTCAATTATAGTTTAATCAATTCAACTTTAAATATCAGAAGTTTTATGTTTATAACATGTTTTGTTTCTACGAGTTTCTTGTTCCCAGGTCAACGATGAATGCAGCTAACGGTGGTATCCAAGCTTGTTTTACCGTCAAATGTCAGAATTTGCATTATGCAGAGAACTAGCGATAATTTTGAGAGAAGAAAACTGGCAATATTAAATAATGTGATACTTCATGATAAGACAAGATACTTCAGGAAACTTTTTTTTCTGTATGCGATGAAACAGTTCTTGAAGTAACAACAGATAAGACGACATAAATTAAATCACGGCATACAAGAATAAAGTTTTAAATTTATTTTGGCAATTCAAGATTGAAATATCAAAATATTTAAAATTTTAATGTCTTCTTTGTGTCAACAGTTTTATGCTCCTTTCTCTCGAGGATGGATGAAGATAGTAGATTAACTTAAACAAGTTGAAATTAATTTCTTTTTTTTAATTTTCCAATAAAGGAAGTTCTCTTTGTGATAATTAGAGCTAAAAGTTGATGCTGATTGGAAATTGTCTGATGATGTTGCTTCGTGCTAGTTACTTGGTTACTGAAAGTTTCATATAATATTGAACACATCAATAGTTCTCTTTGTGTGTGTTACCTCGATTATTTGTAAAATCTTCAAATAAATTGCATAGAATGGTTATTTTTGGTCCATCAAATGCACAAAGATTGCTTTCTCCTGAATATGGTCTGGTATATGTTATCTATTTAAAGAATAATTAGTTAACATGGGAACTGTCAGTATTTTATATGAGATGATGTTTCAATGCTTTGACAAGAATGTTATAATCCACATCCATGCGTATCTATCTATTTGTCTATGCATGGTGAAGTTATGGTATGCATGTGCATGTAGCTGGGAGTTTACCTTTCCCTCATCACTTAAGAATATCTGAATATGTGACACTCGTATCAGTTCTTTTGTATGATTTTTTTGACAATGGATTTTCATCAAACTTTTATATTAAACATAACAAGGAGCTGTTTCTAAAAGAAATTGATTTGTATCTGCTTGCTAGATACATAAAAGCACTTTAAAAAGAAAGATCTATATGTATCTGCTTTGTTGCATAGGTTTGTAGTACCTGGGTATTATATCATTTTCTTTATCATATACATAGTAACTAAGCATGAGAGGATCCCTTAAATAATGTAGTAAGTCCAGTGTTCCATATCAGTGCAAGAGAGGAATGTCTTACACTGATGTTGCCTGTGTTTATCAACGTTACCATGTTTTTATATTATAATCTCTACAGAACTGATAAGTGTGAGTATTGACTAATTTCAGCGATCCTGCATGATCTGATCTCAGGGCAAAGTTCCATTGCTGTCCCTTGAAGCATTGCATCAGCTGCACATCTTTATCTTTGTCCTCGCAGTTGTCCATGTTACATTCTGTGCCACTACCATGGTTCTAGGAGGAGCAAAGGTAATGGAGGGTCGACATGTACATACATCTCCTTCCTTCTATAGGAATTGACTCGATTTTTTGGTAATTTCTGTAGATCAGAAAATGGAAGCATTGGGAGGACAAAATCAGGAAAGGGAATTCAAAGGGAGAAAAATGTAATGTGTTTTGTGCATTGTTTGTGACCCTTAAATTCGTTTTAGACATTTTCGGATGAGTGGCTGTTTTATATGTGATGCCTGATGACATCATTTTGTAGCATCAAGCCATGCTCATTCTCACCATGAGTTTGGTATGGAGAGTGCTGTCGGAGTTAGGAGAAAGACAATGGTCATAAGCTGGACAGTGAGTTACCATACTTGTCTTGCTTGATAATTGATTATGTATAAATGATAGTGCTAATTCTTTTCTTTAATTGAAGTATTTGTTGAATCCTTACACCAAAAGGTCATTGCTTAGCTGTAATAGTGTATAAATAAATTTATATGAAAAGACACCTTAGAATATTGCTAGTTTCATTGAATCACTTCATGTTAACCTAGGGGAACTAGAATTTTGTTCTTCTGAGTATTTAGATTATGGAGGTGGGTCATCTTATGATCCATGTCTTATTTCCTGAATACACTTTTTCTTTTGGGTAGTCCATCCCTTGAAATCAATCCCTTGTAATCTTGAGATGAGGTGTTTAAACACACAAGAAGATTGGGAGCATTTCATTGTAGATGATAGCCCATGCCCCATAGGGAATCCTTAAATTTTCCAATAGATTTTCTGTGTTTCGGTAAATATGTCATCCAAATTTTCTTGAGTCTTTTCTTTTCATATATTATTGTGGGCCTTATTAGAGACTTAATATATTTATATTGTAAACAATAAAATATTGTTATTAATTTGCTAATCACTTCGTATACATGCAATGATGAAACAGAACCATGGTATTGTAGCAAAGCATAGTTAATGACCCTTCCTTTGTATTTCTTTTGATTGGCAGTCATTTTTTTTCAGGCGACATTCTAATATGCTACTTAATTTACTGAGGATAAATAGTTCTCATAACATATAGATCTGTCTTGCATAATATAATTCTTCATCGAATAGGGAATAATTTGATTCTGAGATATGGTTCTCTTAATTTCATATTTCATTGTAGATGTCATTCATCAAGCAGTTTATGCCTCTGTTACCAAATCAGATTATAGAGCACTACGATCAGGGTTTATCATGGTAAGCCTTGATTATTGGAATGGTGATTATTGGTTTTATTTTTTCCCTCCTTTTGTTGCCGTTGCCAATACTATGCTCATTTAGTTTTCTTTTAGACAATAAACTATATATATTGGTTGAATCCAGAGACACTGCAGTTCAAACCTAAACTTTGATTTTCACAAGTACATGATGCGCACGCTTGAGGATGATTTTAAGATAGTTGTTGGTATAAGGTAACTAATCCATAAGAAAGAATTCTGTTTCTAACCCTGACATAGCAGTTCTCACTAAATTTAAACTCTCTCTGCATGCAGCTGGTATCTCTGGCTCTTTGTCATCATATTCCTTTTGCTGAATGTGAATGGTATGTTGAAAGCGATGAGCTGTAGCTTCCATTGTGTTAACATCATATAATTTGTCAATATCTCTTTTGTAAGATTTCAAATGATGCACAATTTTCTCATCTTTGCTTTCTTTAATTTTCTTCTGGAAGTGGTGTTCTGAAACAGCACAGTTCTACAGATTAAAAGTGCAATTATCAGAACGATATTTATGTAACTGCTTGGTTATAAGTTCATTGATAATTTACCATATCTACAAGTAAATAGTTATTTGTATGTTTGAGGAATAATAATTAGAGTTATTCATTATTATTCTTATATAATGTTGTTATTAAGGTGTCCATACTTGGATAATTATACTGTTGTTTTGTAGTTCAGATACCAAAATTGGTAAAATGGTTGTGTGCGCATGTGTGTATATATATCTTTCTTTACTTGCTATTGTATTTACTCTTTTCTGCAAGATTTTCTGAACTGGTACCATGGCCTATGCTAGTTGCCTACTAGTATGGTACAAGTCCGTACAGCATCTTGCCAGAGAATACTAAAATAGCAAGAGGGAAGGGAGAGGGAGGAAGAGAGAGAGAGGGACAGAGAGGGGAAGGAGAGAGAGATGGAGACCACTAGAAGGGCAGAGATATGAGCTCCAGCCGCCAAGAAGATGGCTCGAGATGCGGTAGTCATAGAGGCTGTTGTGGGGGGACAGCATTTTTAGTCCAACATCAGTTGTAAATCAAGAGAGAGTATGGCTTATATAGATTAGAATGTTCTCTCCTCCATGAGTAGCCTTTTAAAGGCCAAAATCGTGAGGCCGATAAAAATGACCACAATCTTCTGGCTGTGGGTCGTAGGCCAAAGCTCTCATATATACAGAAGCAGAGTTAACCTAACTATCCGAGCCATCCGACCCTTGACCGCAATATTGGCACCACCATGGGGCCACCTCTTGCCCACGCGCACCATGTGCACATACTCCTTAACTGGGGGCTAATGTTGTGGAGGGACGATATCTTTAATCCCACATCGGTTGTGAGTCAAAAGGGAGTATGGCTTATATGGATTGGAACCTTCTCTCTCCTGTGAAGTACTTTTTAAAGGCCATAACCATGAGGCTGATAAAACGATCGCAGTCCTCGGACTATAGGCCGTAGGTCAAAGCGGACAACACCTCACGTATGTGGGAGAGGAGTTAATCCGACCATCCGAGCCATCCAATCCCTTGACCGCAACAGAGGCAAATATGCAAACCATGCTCAAGAAGAAGACAGCAGTGTCGACAGAAAGGGAGGGAGAGAGGAAAGGAGGGATGGGGAGGAGAGAGGGGGTGGAGGAGAAAGGCTTACCTGGGACAATCGCATCGATCGGTGAGGGTGAGATGAGCACAAGCAAATAGGAGAGACTGAGCGACGAACAAAAATCCTCAAACAAATTCGAAGAAGCCACTTCTCAAATATATAGGTTGAACTGTGCCGGCAAACAACCGGTCCAATTTGATACCCCATCAGCTAGTTGGCATAGTTCGGTAATTTTGCTTTTTTGTGAGAGAGAGTGAGTGAGAGAGAGAACCAATGGGAGTGCCACCTGTCACAAATTTGTGAAGATTTGAACTTTGAATCCCTTCTCAGCACATGCCTTTAGGATAGGAGTGCCAATCATCATACCTCAAGTCCCAATGGCTAATAACCATTAATCTTTTATCATCACTCTATGGCTTAATAACGTAACATAAATGCTCCTCTCTATGTATGTAAGTTCTTGTTTCAATTAGAGGTAACCAAAGTTCCATTTTGACTAAGTTCTAACAATTATCATCTAGAAGTAGGCTTGGGTCGGCCCATGGCTCATCAGGCTGGGCTAACTTCGGGTTGGGCATGTGTTAAGGCTTAAGAGAGTTCAGATCATATTTGGGTTTAAGTGTAGAGCCCATATATTTTTCATGTCAAGCTCAGTTATATCCTTGGCCTGATTTATTCCTGGCTCAAGCTTGAGCCAAAGCCTAACAAAGTCTGAAATTGAGCCCAAACTTAGGCCCGAAGCCCAAAATCATTCCAAATAGTTATTGTCACCTGCAAAAAAGAAAAAATTGTAGTTTTAATCAAGGATCGTGGACTGAAAGCCAAACTCTGTGCTGGCCGGCTGACCAGCGGTACGAGTCAATATGCACCCCTACCGAGCCCGAACTAACACGAAAATGGGGGATGAATCGAGGAGAAAAAGAGAGAGAAAGAGAGAGGAGGGAGGGAGAGAAGGAACGGGTGGCCGACAGAGATGCCTGCGGTGGCCACTAGAGGGCCACCGAGGTCTCCTGGGCTCCACGATCCTCCATGAGAGACTGAGAAGAGAGAGGAGGGGGGAGGCAGCAAGGAGGCCGTCAGAGGACCGTCAGATGGCCGAAAACCCTCACGACGGCGCCGGCGGCGGTGGCTATAGGGGGTTTGGCCATCCGACAGCCACGACGGCCCTCCGACGGCCTTCCCACTGCCTTCTCCTCTCTCTCTATCTCTCTCTTTCTCGATCTCTCGCAGAGGACCCTGGAGATCTAGAGTCTTGGCCGGCCTTCTCCGCTACTTTCCTCTCCTCCCTTCCTCTCTCTCTCTTCCTCTCTTCCTTCTCCCTTGCTTCATTTTTGCCGGCATTCCGAATCCAACGACCGAACCACACCGGTTAGCCGTCGGTATGGTTCGGCATATCCTGAACCGTCCAGTTCAGCAAACGATGGTTTTAATGAAGTTTGTACCATTTATTAGGAAAATCCAACCTTCCATTAAGCACTAGCAATTCCTTATAGTGCACTTCTTCTGCTACAACAGGGAACCATTATGAGTATGGAAACTCGGCATGTTGATTGATTACCAACTGCAACTGGATTGCTTGGACTGATTCTAGTCTAAGGATTTGACAGCTTGAGGAAGGCAGCTTAGTTATAGTTGATTTTCCATCATCCATTTCGAAGTAGAAAATTATCAAAGCTGTAGTTCAGCTGCAGATATTGATAAGCTCTTGTACAAATTAAAGTAGATCATTAAATTCTGTGATCTAAGGCAGCATTTTTTTTTGGCTCTTTTAACCTGTGATTGCTGTTTTCTTTCCATTTTGATGAAAGCTATGGAGGTTTCTGTATATTATCACAAGTCACAAGTGAATTTACTTTGTCATTCCTAAATTCTTACTTTATTTTCATATACTGATGTCCATTTGATTATTTGAATATTTAATGTTTTCCAGGATGGCACACATATTTCTGGTTATCTTTCTTGCCTCTAATTGTAAGTACAATGAACCATGTAATTAGCACCAGTTGTCTATGAATAGCTCTTCTCAGCCTGAATGTGCACTAGTTCACTTCAAGTTACAACCTGGAGTGCTTAACTAAGCTCCTGGGTTCTGACTGAATCGTGTGCATAAGCTGTTAGGTTAACTTCAATCATGTTAAAAGTACCATGCTAATCAATGATGTGGGAAATTTCAGCTTCTTCTAGCTGTGGGTACAAAGCTCGAGCACATTATTACTCGTTTGACTCAAGAGGCTGCAGAGAAGCATGCTGATGAGCAGGAAGCACCAAGAGTCAAGCCATCTGATCACCATTTCTGGTTTCGTCGGCCTGGCATCATCCTTTACTTAATCCATTTCATCTTATTCAGAATTCCTTTGAGATTGCATTCTTCTTCTGGATCTGGGTAAGTAAATTTCAGACAAAAATGTAAACATTAAATGTCATTTTGGGTCACTAATTTATCCTGGTATGCCCAGAGCACCTATGGCTTTGACTCCTGCATCATGGGAAAAATTGGTTACATCATTCCCAGACTCATTATAGGGTAATAACTGGGGCATCTACTTCTCTATTTCATTCTCTAGTTTCTCATGAATATTAGATTTAGGATATAGTATTGGTTGGCTCCATTCTGAGTACTCTCCTTTCTCCTATATATATATATATATATAT
>KE505189.1:207215-224754 GCA_000441515.1 Elaeis oleifera | reverse complement strand
AACACTGTATTTGATATGCTTTTTGGATGGCAATCCAAATTGCCTCTCAGGAGACAATCCCGATATTTTAAGGAGAGATGGCTATCCAGATTACCATTTATTTGACAATATTGCAAAAAAAATTTAGACAAAATTACTCCTAAAAAAATCATACAGAACCCACCCCTCTACTCCTTCCCCCAGCAACTCTCACCCTCTCCTCCTTCTTCGAACTCCCCCATGCCCTCGCCACCCTTGACTGCCTCCCCTCCGCCCATGCCCTTGTCATCTCCGGCCACGGCTCTTACGTCTACAATGGCATCAACCTCTTCTCCCTCACCTCCATCACCATCGCCCCCTCCATCGATGATCCACCTGTCACCTCCTTTTTTCGCTAGATATATTTTGAAAATTTTGATTTAAATTTAAAAATAAAATCAAATTCTTCTTCAGTAATTCAAAATTTCATAAAATTTTATGAAAATATTTTAAAAATTTGATTTGACATTACGGGTAATCGATTGTCATACCAAATATGTCAATCAAAATTCTCAATGATTTTACTACAACATTATCTGCATGTACCAAATACAGTAATTAATATTACTAACAAGTTAATAGTGCAATCTATCTTAAAAGTAATCCACATTACCTTTCAAGATTACCTGACGATGCACTAAATGCAACCTTAAAGGTTTAATACCTATATTGTGCCTTTCTCTTCTTTCTTCTAGAATACTTTTTCTAGTACCCCCTTGTCTTCCCTTTCCTTGTCCCTTCTCTCTCTCCCTCCACTCCCAGACGTTGTATTGCTTCCAAAATCAAGATGCCAAATAATTTCTGAAAGATTTCAAATTCAATAAATAGAATCATGAGACAAATTATGCTATTTAATTTTAGTTTCTCCAAAATAAATATTGGGATAGAGTTTTAATATTTATATTATTCAATTTCTCTTCCATCATTTTGGTCCCTTTTCCCTTCTTATTTTAACAATATTTGATAGTGATTAAAATAGAATATGTGGAGGCTAGTAAAGAGTTGGAGAATTTATAAGAGATGGTACTTGTTGCCATCGGAAAGATGACTTGACTTGACTTAGGTTGCTGAGCTGGAGTCAGGGGAGAATGAATGAAGCAATCTTTAGAGGGCTGGTCGAGGCCTTCGAGAAGCACACGAGTCGAGATTTGGTCTTCGATTGATCCTACAAATTGAATCCTGTAAAACTATCAAAAATAGAAAAAGTCTTCACACTAGAGGGTCCTTAGTGATGGACCTTCTAATGCCTAAGTCAGTCTCCCGCAAAAGTAACAGAAGAAGTCTGAGCTTTCAAGATAAGTTTAGTAAGGGCGGAGCCGAGTATGAGGAGGGATTGGTGCACGGACGGAGGGATGGAGTGTGGAGATCTTAAGGATCCCGAGTGGTATATAGGATATTCCGGTGGGTTTCGAGATGCTCAGAGTTTGATGGGAGAGACGAATCCAATTCGTGTGGAGTCCATATTTGAGAGATGGCATGCAAAGTGTGTATTCACTTCGAAGATTTTAGAGAACTAGAAATTTATAGACGAAGATGGGCACCTATTATCTAAAGGATGCATGGATGCCATTTCTTCCCCTTAGGGGCCACAGAGGCATGCCTAGGTTGTTAGGAATAATGGTTTGCACATTTTGAATTTGTTATAGTTGCATAGTGAAGGAGCGGATTTGGTAATTTATTGCCTCGTGAATGAAACTTTGGAATTCTTTCGGCGTGGTTGTGGGAGTCCATGTGGCAGCGGCTTATTGGCTATTCTGGCACCTCTCAATAGAGACACACGAAAGGCCGCCATTGCATGCCAGAGCCATAGTGGATGGAGTATTCCGGATGTATGAATACCAAAGATGGTGGTTACTAATGTATTGAGAAGAGAATTTATAGTTAAACATCGAGTGGAGGAAGGGTGGTGTTCCATGATCCAAAAGGAGATGAGGACCCATAATATCACATAGGAGGGGTCCGTTGGGATGGTGGGGGAGCCGACAATAAGATCGACATTAGGGATGGTTGGTGGTGACATGGAAAAGAGTGGTTGGTGTCTTTGTAGCACAAATTATGAGCTTAAAGTTGTGCAAGGTATTAATAGGCTTGGCATTAATAATTAATTGATCGAATCTTTAATCAAAATCTTTTTCTATCCTAATATCAATGGTGAGATTGATATTATTGAATACTTAAGAATAAAACAGTAAAGCATGGAAGCAAATCTTGGATTACATTGTTATTTATTCATTGAGCAAAAGGAAAGATTGCATAATCTGTGCTCCTAATTTTCATGCAAAAACATATGTCAAGAATTAGTAATCGGTACAATAAGAAACACAAATGCATTGTAATTAAAGTTCTGAGACAAATATAGTGGAATAATTTATTTAAAATGAATTTATAGAAACATGTACAACATTCTCTTGTACAAAATTGACAAGATGAGTAGTCTTAGAGAAAAGGTTTGTTATAGCATTCCTCACTTGCATTGTTCACATAAGCATTTCTTTAGGTATTCCTAACTTGAACAACATTCTTATAAGGATATCCTCAACGCACATATATTTCGACATATTTTTACAAGTTTTGTAAAACAACTAAACATATTCAAAATATTTTACAAGCCTTGAGAATAAGTAATTTCTTTTTTATCAAAGAAAGGAAAAAACAGTATCTTCCTCAATATTTAAGATTCAAGAGGAATTAGAAATATAGAGGCCCAATGGCACCGCAAAGAAAGATGCAAGCATTTTTTTTTTTTGTACGAAAGAGATGCAAGCATTATTAATATGAAGTTTCAAAGGCCCTCTTACATGGCCGTTACCCATCCATCCGTTCATCAAAACAGCCTCCTTACTTAGCAAACCGGTCCGGACAAGGAGAGAGAACGCTCCCAAGGTAAATTTACCCATTTGTCTATTTCTAATCACCGTCGTATTTATATACGTCCTGCATCGAGCATTCTCAGCCCTACGATCCTCATACGCCACCGTAGATACTCGTATCCCAGCCGTAGATCTCTCGGAGTCGTTCGACGCATCGAAGAGAGAGAGAGAGGTCCCGGATGACACCACCCTCTTTTCTCCCTGCTCTTCCCCGCGTCGCTTCCCTCCTTTTCCCTCCTTTCAAACCCTAGAAACAGCAACTCAAAACCCTAGAAATTTTCCACCTCCTCCCTTATTTCTCTTGTTTTTGTGATAAATATATCGATTTTCGTCTCGGTTTTTATATCCCTAGAACGCTGAGTCCCTCCCCGCAAGATCCCGTGCCCTAAATTCCTCGATTGGGGCCGGTGCGGCCTGGGAACCCCAATTTGGAGCGGGGGATCTGTTCTTTCGTCTTCTCGATTCGTTTCCGGTGTTGGGATTTGTCTCGGAGTCGAAAATTTGAAACAAACGGTCCTTGTGCGGTTTTTCTCGGTTTTTTTGAAACTAGGGCATCCCCGAACAGGGAAAACTCGCATTTTAAGGCCTTCTTCTCCCGTTTGGGAATTGGGCGTGAAGTTCTTAACTAGGGGCTTATTAGGTTTGCTTCTCTATTCGTTTTAGAATCAGCTGGTGTCTAGTAGGCTCTGCACTCTGTTGTAATGATCTGAATGCTGAGGTAGCGTGCTGTTGAGTTGCTTTTGTGCTTTGTTCATTTCATCTGGGTTTGTTAGTAGCTTTGGAGTGGCGAATTGCTCGCTTGTGTTTGGTTCTGAGTTTGTCGTGCGGCATTGGAGGTGTTGGCATGAGCAGGGGAGGAGTGAGGGGAGCATTGCACAGGAGATGAGTAGGTTGTCGTTCAGGCCTCGTCCACTTGACATCCATAAGAAGCTCCCAATCCTCAAATCCATCAAGGACTTTGAGGATGATGAGGCACCGAGCACTTCTTCCTCTACCCGCAACTCCCAGTTGCTCCGGCTTGCTCCTGAGGCCAACAATGAGGTAATGCTGATTGAACTTTTGATGTCTTGAATGGTAACTTTGCTAGAGTTTATCTTCCTTAGTTCCATCTTGCTTCTTCTTTTGCTCTTATGGCATATTAATTGTGCTAGCAAGTGACTTACATACATGCAGCTGCACATTTAGATGGAATTCAGGTACTTCTTTCTGTGACATGAGTAATTCCGGTGACTCCTCTTTCGAGTGCTTGTATATTGGTTGGATTGACATAGTCTATTAGCAGAAAGCAATATCTTTTCTTGTTGGTGAGAGAGGATTTTGAAATGGTATGTCTGAGGGGCGGTTCGGCTAAATGCCCTTGTAGCCTTGCTGGCTCCTTGGATGGTGAAGAGTTTCTTGACCATTCTTCTTTTGCTTGTAATTGCATTAAATCCTTGGTAAGCATGACGCTATAACAGTCATGTTATATGGCTACAAAATGCTTAAGGGAGCACTTTTCATAAACTTAATTAAATTCTGAGAGTGATCTCCTTTTGCAGCTTTAACTAGGCCCATGTTTAATTCTTTCTGATTTATTGGAGAGATGAACTGTATTAGTGACAAAATATTAGCTCTTAGTATAGTTGCTTTGCTTTTTGTCTGGAAATTTAGCACTGCATGTGATAATTGTCTCACTGTAGAAGTGGGCGAAAGGCAAATGACCTTCTTGGAGGCTTGCAAACACCTTTGGTTAACTGACAAGTGCCAGGTTCCTAAAAGAGTGTTTTAAATGGTGGTCTTGTGAGAAGCAGAGTGCCATGACATTGCCCAAATCTAAGGATTTGTTTGTTGTATTCTCGCTCTCTATCATGTTTAAAAGAAGCCACAGCTAATGATAATTTAGAGAAACCTTTTTTAATGGTCCTTTATGAGTAGTTTGTAATGTTATACAGCTATCTGATTATGTGTTAATTTGGTTCTAGCTTGAAGTCCTATTATTTCAAAAGTAACAAGAGAGGAGTGCAGTTCAGGTCCGCTGCCAAGTAGAAGCTGAGTATCTGCTAGGGGCCTGCCAGCTATAGACAGTGGACTCTCAGAATTGCATACTGCTCCATCATAACTTCTCAGTGCTAGGCTCAGCACATCATGCAGAACATGGATGTCAAAGTTTCTATTGCAGGCAGACCCCTACTGAAAACTCATGCTGTACTTTGTAGCGTATCTAGGCTGAACTCACAAGATTAGATACAGGTTTTCTATTTTTTTTTCCTTTCTTTTCTTTTGTAGTTGAGACAATGTTAAAAATGGCCATAGATTTTATACATCCATCAGTCAGCCTTTCCAAATATGATGCTTTGAGTGGGAAGTGTCTTCTTCTTCCTTTTCTTTTGCCTTTTCATTTTTTCATATGTTGTTTAGACCTTCTATGGTTTTCTCTGTCCTTCATATAGCTTTAAGGGGATCATTCTGGTTGTGGAGAGGTATTCTGGAGTTGATAAATCCTTATTTCATGAATGCCATGTTTGGAAATTCTAAGTGCATTATTCACTTCGGTTTGTGGATGTGAGTATGTATGGAAACACAAAGTAGAATAAGCACAAAGCATTTAATCTTTCCTATACTTTCCTATGTGTTTGATGAGAATAATGATTTACCTAACTTTGTTGACATTTGTCAGGTGCATCAGAATTCTCTCAAGAAAAGTTCACCCGAGATACCTACTCCACAATTCAGTGTTGCGGATACATATGAAAGAGACTACTCTCGCACTTTCACACAGCCTCCGTCGTATTTACGTGGAAGAGGAGGTTTGTTACTGACATTCTCCAAATGGAAATTGTCCTTCCATTGTGTATAATGATGCTAACTATATTTGGAGTTGCTTCATCCTTGCAGCCAGGGCAGAGATCGGGGAGTTTGTTGAGTATGACATGGACGATGAGGATGAGGATTGGCTTCAAGAGCTCAACCATGAAAGAAAATCCTTGCACCTGAAAAGTACATTTAAAACTCTTAGTTGATCAAAGTTCTGTGTCCGTAATAACAAATTTACCATTCAATATGGCTCTTTAATCACTTGTATTTGACTTCCTAATTCTGCATCAACTAATAAATAGTTGAGCAAGAAATAAGATGAGGGAAGGAAATCTCTGTGTTTAAGTAGTGATATCTTAACGAAATCTTATTTCCTGTGTAAACATCATTCTGTGTCCAACATAAAGCTAAAAGTGAAAAGGAATCATTTTTTTTCTAGAAGGTAAAAGGTTTTAATTTGGACAAAATGTAAAATCTATGAAATGATGCTTATTTGTAAATCCAAGGTGAATTGGCGATCAATAAGCTGGATGTGCACCTATGTTCTGAATGCTTCATTCTGATTTGCCGATGTCAATGGTTGAGTCTGAGAACTTTACTCAATATTTGAAAGATTGTTTTGGTGGTCACTTAGCTATAGTGTCTAAATGCCATTACGGTGTGAGGTTTCTCAAAGTTTCTCTGTCATAGGGATGTAACTATTTTCTTCACATGTAGAAATGAGTGATAAATCTACTGGATGTAATTAGTTTCTTCGCATATAGAGCGTATTTTGAAACTCACAATTTAAACACAGTGATCAGGCTTCTGGAATGCACCATACTTCTGCAGTTTAGAGATGAGGTGGTCTTTGTACACATTTTCCAGTCTTTTTTGGAATTATATGGAATATTATGTTAGTGTCTCAGCATTAGTGTGGTAGTCTGTTGTCAGAATTGTGCCCAATTAAGGGAAATTAAATATTTTCCTCACAATATGCTAGCAATTGTTTATTTAAAACATTTCAAAATATTTCATGTATCTATTTCACATTACATCCTCTCATCTTCTTGATGCTAACGGTCATCCACGTATGGTCATAATTCAGGTTTGAGACTTTGTTGTTTAAGTTGGAGGTTTTGGATCATAAAACTCGAGAAAGAGCAGGAATCATTGCTCCTACTTTTGGTTCTCCTGTTCCTGTTCTTTTACAGCTATATTCCGCGGCTGAGGTACTTCTTGGTCATCTTATGGACTCACCTTTTGAATATTCATGTATATGACTGTCAAATTTTTGTTACTGGCAGACCTTCCCTTGTACAAAACAGAAATTACTATTGTTAAACATATTTGATTTCTTTTACTTCATCCTCTATATGTGTGAAAGCTGATTAAAGCATATTGGTGCTATACATTGTACATGGTTTCTATCATGGATCAATAGTGAAGTCTGTCAAGTTTTGATGCTTCTCTCTGTAATAAATATATTCCTGTTTGTAACAAATATACTCCATCTAGTTGGTGCCTTTCTAAAATTTACTGGGTTATATGTGAAAAAAGGTGTATTTATATTGACCAAAATTTCCAATCTGCTGTTCTAGATTGCTCAAACAGAACACATGGTAGACTTTTAAAATGGACTAGTCTTTGCACATGCAATGCATGGATACTCAGAAATGGGAAGCAAACAAATGCCTTTGACATGCATGATCTCTCTCTGCACAATAACATTAAGTGTGCTAATAGGGAAGCTTCACTGGTTTGGAGTGGGGCCTTGCATGCCCGCTGTTTGATGGATGACTTGTATATTGAATGATATCTATATCAGCTATTGTTCTTTCGTTGTTGCACAAATCTCAGTTTTATATATAACCAGAATTGTGAACATAGCTATATTCATGAACTGAAAGTAAAGTTGAAGTAAGTGACCATTTCACATTTTCCCTCTCTACACTCTCTACCTGTTTTATGATGGAATTTCCTTTAGCAGGTAGTTTGACTACTTCAGTTTTCTTACTATGGATTTGTCCCATTGGTGCGTAGTTTGCAGTTTTTATGTCAAAGTCAAGCATGTTTCCCAATTTAAAATATTATTCTCTTTCCTCCTGGTCGAGACTCTTTCCAAGAAAAAATGTTAAATTGCAACCAATAGGGTAGGTCCTATCCATCCTTTAGCCTTCTAGGTTGCAGCCTCCTCCTGTGCATAAGCTTGCCTTGTGTTGGAAGTATGAAGTCAGGTTTGCAATCAGTCACGAAATTTACTCAACAGTTCCATGGAGCTTAGTCAACTTAAGAGTATTGTTCCATATCAGACCCTATTTCAATGGAAGAAAAGCTAGGATGATAATAAGACATAATACGGCTACTCCTAGTGTAGCATGAACTTGTGGTTGTCAAAAAGGCACATGCAGGCTTCATTCATCTGAAAACTTTTGAAATGACAATGTCTAGGCAAAACCTTTTACCGGGATGCTCTTCAAATTGTTGCATTGCATCTGGCAAAATTGAAGGATATCCTTCACTGTTTCTAGTGCATGCCAAAATTGAAGCATTATAGTCTTAAGCCGGTGATTTTCCTTCATCTCAACTTTATTTAATTACCATTGTCCTCTAACCTTCATGTTTGGCATGCACTAGCAACAGCACCAAGTTGCATGGCAATGTCAAGCTTTTTTGGTGGCAGAGCTTGCTCTGTTTCATTTGTTTGCTATGACAGTTTGTTATCAACTATGATGTTTGAGTGTTTTGGATTAAGATCTTCCTAATATCATTTTGTTCAATCATGCCCTGCAATTGTTTAGAGTTGCCTCATGTTGCAGGCCTTGCAAGTCCAGTCTGCAGGATCTGCAGTTTTCCAGTCTGTATTCAATTATTGGAAAGCAAAGGTATGTTTCATGTTCTGTGGGGTGATTAGCTCATCACATTCTTTGTCATATAGCATATCCTGCAAGCACTATTTTTCATGGTGAATTCGTATGTATATTTTCTGACATTGTGATGGACTTATTTGAACTTTAGCTTAATGTTATATAGATTACATATACTGATTTTACTAAAAGGTATTGTTTCTGTTGTAGCCTGTATTCTTATGCATGCTTTATTATCTTTTATCAGCGAGAGCGATGGCAAAAACCTATCCTGCGGCGCTTGCAGGTTAGTACTATCACTTTTTCTTATGTAAAACACAATAATGTCATCAGTTTGATGTGATCTTTAGCATCTCATTCACGTATATTTGATACCATGTTTAGGAAGTGAGATTTTGTAGACTATCTTATATATCAAGGAAGGGCACCTGTTCTCTTAAGATTTCTGTTGCATTTGGTGCAGAGCTGCTATAAGATCTTAAACATGAAACTAGTTGTATATTCCGTGTGTTTGAATACAAAATCTGTGTTTGCTTACATTTGGTATTCTTTTGATGTTCATGTTAGCTATTCACTTCATATTCTCTGAATGTAACTACTGCTTTTTAATGTTCAAAATCTATTGCAATTTGAAGTGCTAAAATATTAAAATGAAATGGAAAAATGATCATATGCCACTTATCTTTTGTCCAAAACAATAAAGAATCAGTTGGGTCAATTGAGAAATGTATGTTGATGCTGTATTTAGAGAAAGACTCACTCCATCTCTAATACATTAAGCTGGGCATATCTTAAATCTGAATTTGAATTTAGCAGTCACCTAAAATCTCAAAAAGATAAGAAGAACGAGCCTCTCTGTCTGAATATGAGGCGTGGTTAAGGTTGTATGGAGAAGATACCGGAAAGTTAGCATTTCCAATCAAAATGAATAATAAAAATTACATATAGGAAATTTTAGTTGTTAAAGTAGATTTGGGAATGCAGTATTATTGTATTCAATAAATTGTAGAATCAATTAGGATGATTCATTTAATCATCAATAAGTACCTGTTAAAAATTTTGCATGGATGCCAGGTTTATTGTTTCTCGCAGCTGCAGTCATCCCTCTCCAAATACTTCTTTTTGCTTTAAATAGCAGCTATGCACTCTTTGTTCTGAGTCTTCTGACCACTATTAAATATGTAAAAATAAATCCATTTCTTCCAGTCTCATCTGCTTGGTTTATGTAGATAGCATAAATTCATTTTGTAGGGGGCTCTGTGATCTCTGGGTAGCTATGCTATTAAGTAATACACTCATCATTTCTTCATTCATTATTCCCATTTCTAGTTGATTGTTCTATTTTAGATCCAAACAAGGATGACATATGTTTCCAATCTACTTTATGAGAAGGCCATTAAGAAACATTGGAAACATCAAGTTGGTTGCTACATGATTATTGACCTGCAATAAAAGAAAAGGAGATACATTACGTTTCAGCTTTGAATAATTATAGTACAATTCGGCAATATTTGCCCAATAGATGCTTTCAAAGGAGTTTGCTTGGTAGGGCTGAAACCAGATTGGATACCAGTATATCCATATCCATATTTGTCTCGTTTGATGAATACAGATACGGACACGGATATTTGCTTTAAATAGATATGGATATACATTGAATACTAAAGTATAGATATAAATATGGATATAAGTCAGATAATTAAACATTATGCCCACAGAATCAAAGAAATTACTAAGTGGAAGGTAAATGAAGTTAATGGCATATTAATGTGGTTATTTGTTTCTCTTAAAAGTTCATAATTACTATATAAAATTAAATAGGATTATAAATAGAATCGGATATTTAGATATGGATCGGATGGTTGTCTATCTATATCCATTTTTCTTTAATGGATATGGATACGGATAAGGATATTAGTCGGATGCTCAAATTGATATCTATATTTGGATAGATTCAGATACGAAACAAATCTGGGTGGATATTATTTGGTCTATTTTCATCCCTAATATTTGGTCAAACTTTTGTATCTGTGAATAGAGAACTGCCAAACAGTAGTAGTCTCTGCCATGTTTCTGACATTTCTGCTTCTTTCTTATGCTGTTTAGTGGATATACCCATTTTTGTCCTTTATCATCTATCAATATCATCAGTTCAGCTTGTTTTTATCTTATTAACAAAGTCGAACTCCATCTCCATGAGAAAGGTAACCTTCTTGCAGGATCATCGTGTTTTCCTAATATATTTTATTGCTTGATTATGTTGATGCTAACCCTGAAGGCTTCGCTTTAATCCCTTCTTCTCTTTAAGGTTTGGTTTTTGATTTTTTTCCACTTTATTTGTTATTTTCTATTAGATTTGTTCTTTTGGCAGATGTACTTGTATAAAATGGATGATTAAATCTAAAAGAAAATGTTAATTCATTGCCCTCGAGTCTTCATACTTATTGTGTTGTTGATGATTCATCTAATTCATTTACTTTCTCAGCAAATTTGAGTTTTATCCCTTTTTTAACTCTTCTGGCAAAAGAGAAACCTACTTTTCTCATCATGTTTTTTGTGCTTGCGCAGCCTCCTCCACCAGTTAATGATACAAATCCATACAATGTGTTTAGACCAAGAGAAAAAGCTCACCGCCTTCACACAAGAAGGGTAAGCAGAGTAGTATAAATATTCATTTGAATTTTGAAATGTTCATTGGTCTCCAAGATGACCATGCAGTATCCTCTAAATGTTCCCATTTGACATGTACAAACTTAAACCCAAAACAGAGTTTTAAGGTCATTTTACACTATCATGTTTTCAATTTGTTCAGATGCAAAGGCGGGAGAACAATGTCCAGTCCTTTGAAAAACTTCGCCAGGTGAAGAATCTACTTTTTTCCTTCTTGCAGCACATTGCTTAATAACGAAAATGTTCACGGACTTTGTTATAGGTACCGGTGTGCCCTTTGCTCATATGAGTTTGGTTGTTGGTTTTGGTTTTGGTTTTGATAATGTGGATTTATTTTAGTTGTAAGTGTTATAACCGGTGTGACCTGCTTAATTATTCACTGTGCTGCCTACATAACTTGGGATCTCATGAACCATTAATTTCAATTCTTTATGTTGGTGTTGGGATGTGTATCTTTTATCACTGAGTCAAAATGCTGCTTGTCAACAAATTCCTGCTTCACATGACATAAATGTTGTGGGTGTTCATGCAAGGCATGACAAAGAAGAAAGCTATGCAGAACCTACTGCTAAAGAAGATTATTATTCAATTTAGACTTGTAAGATCTACTAGATCTCATCACTTCAGAATGACCCATGTATAATATCGTTAAAACATTTAAGATGTTATCATTTCAATTTAAAGGGACTTCTGTCAACTAGCAATGATTCTGTGACTCTTCAGAATTTTATTTAAACAAACTTTTGAAATTTCACAGTATTAATAAATGAAAATATTAAAGAATCAAGAGAATCAAAAGAGAGATGAATAAACTTTGGCCAAGGTGTTGTCACTTTTTTGCTTTGTGTAGTCTAATTTTGATAGTGGTTTTTAGGTCTCAAAATTAGAATTTTGCAAAGTTCATATGAAAGTAAATTTGTTAATTGAAAATAAATTTCATGTTATGGAATGACATAATGATTTTCCGGCTATTCCTCTTAACAAGCTAGTGCTTTTGCAAATGTTGAGTTCTACGAAATCTACAGACAAACTCTTCATATTCAGCACATATTTAATAAGTTTGCAGATTTTTCCTGCTTATTCATGAAGAGTAAGTCCTTTCTAAAGTTTGTTATTGAAGGAATGTCATTTTTTTTTAAATTAATAAGGACAAACTATAGGTGTTTGGCTTCAATAATTGGCTGCTTTATTTTTAAATTTAGATTTGTTTTCACAACTTATTTGTTTATTTCTTTACACCATGAAGTTTGGCATAAGACTTCTTTTAATGTCTTTTTAAGGATCATGCAAATATATTCATACTGGCAATTTAATCTTGATACACATCCATCATATTTTCATATGGTTGCAATTTTGTTGACTAAACTAGCCTTATTTTGATATTTCTCTTATTATCAGTGCTAGTTGTTGGATATTAACACTATTCATATGAAATAATAGCATCACAAACAATGGCATTTTTCATCACATAATCCATCATCTGTGCACATATTTTAGCATTAAATAATATACATAAATCCAATTAGTGCTGATGTTTAAAGTTTCTTCAGGTCAGGCGTAACTTGGATCAGGCAAGGACAGTATTGGGGCTTTGATCGAGGTTTAGTTTCAGTGATTTATTTACTGTGCTAGAGTTAATAACATTGCAATGGTAATTAGTCATGCAAACCCACAAAATTCAACTTTTTTATATTACTTCTGTATGCAGAGGGAAGAGAAGAAGCGAGAGGTCATGGAGAGTGAGGTGAGCCTTCAAAGGATTCAAATCAAATATAAGGTATACCCCTTGTGTATGTCTCTTGCTTTCTTCAATTTGGTCAGTCTATGTAAATTAAAGAATCAGAGTCATATCTCTTTTATTTCTTGTAAGAAAAATCTTTTCATCACATGCAGTTTATGGGCAAGGGCTAAATAGTTATATGATTTTATTGCCTGCACATTTTTTACTGAACTAGGGCTTATTTTAGTTTATAGGATACATATTTCCCAAGACTCTAGGGACATTACCTTGAATGATAAGATTAGGACCGGACATAGAGACCCTTATTTACATATATTGCAAATATGTTTTTCATTTCAGGATCACATAGTTCCATATTCTGTCAAAAAGCATTGAAGTAACTGCATTATTTCATATAGGCTAATGCATGCTTCCTGTTGTTGATCCTTCATTCTTAGTAACACGATTTACACTTGTGAGGTTGTTGTAGAACAAAATATACTTGGAATCCTTTGCTTACCATTTATATTTTTTAGTCTTGTTTTCTGTATGGTTATTTTTTAGTGCATCTGTTATTTGTTTGTTTAACTTGGGAGTGTATTCGTTTTCATTTTAGAGAGTTTGATGGAAAATATGACTACCTTTTGGAGGTTAAATGTGAGGAATTCTTCTGTGTAATAATGTTTCATTCAGAGTGACTGAATAATATCGTAGAGATTCTTGTAAGGAAGATGTTTAGAAGATTAGAACCCTGCAAGCTGTGGTCTAAAGGACACCAAATGCTGATCATGAGTGCCTTTATTAATTTTAAGAGTACGGTTGAATTACGAGAACATTGAGAGATTGGAGTGTCATGGACCCATGCAATGAAAATGAGAGTTTTCATGATTATCATGTATGACTTGTGAGATTGAGTTCAGACTCAAGACTTGAGCAAGTTGCATAAATGCATCAGCATTTAGTTCATGTTCCAAGTATTACATTCTGCACAACAATCTTGTTTCTTTGTAGTTCACTTTTGATAGCACTAGACGAATAGAAGGCTCCCTTATGTTTAATGTATCTGGATGGCATTAATCAGCATGATAATAACCATGTGGTTCCATCATGTAGTGGTACTTTCAGTAGACAAGTAGAGTACACTAGCTGAAAACAAATGTATTCATGATGGAAATTGGGTATCCTAATTAAGTTGGATAAAGACAACTAGAGTACACAATTGGTGAAAACAAATGTATTCACAATGGAAATTGGGTATCCTGATTAGGTTGATATTATCCCACGGCACATTTTTAGGCATGGTAGCTTTCTAAAATCTAAAGTGATAGTTGACAGTTTAAGGACTGCATAAGAGTGTTAAAAGGAAAACTTGGTTACACTGGACTAAATGATGGATGCTCCTGATTCCTGAAATCCTGAGTGCTGTTTTTATATTCTTTATCTGTCTGTTCATGGATCATATGTCCTCATTTCTTCTGGAAAATATGTTCAAGCTTCAGTATTCTGGGTCTTCAAATGTATCGAACCCAGCAACATAGGTTAGCGCATAGACAATCAGAGCCTCTCCAACTAGGGCATAATGATATCACTTACCTCTGCATTAGGGTCTGTCTTGAATGAATCACTGAAGGAATAGGAGGGTAGCGGGAGAAATCGGTAGAAGAAGGGGAGGCCATTAGTCCTGCAATTTCATAATTTACAAGTGCATTTCAGTAGAGCCTAAAACCCTAGGATTGTGGGATTTGCAGTCTCCATTTATCATGCCAACTTCTCCACTCCCCAGCTCTCTTTGACCGTTGCACCCTGGTGGTTATCACACAAAACTGGGGAACCACACATCCAAACAGCACCTTGGTATGATTTGTAGCTTGAGATATCTATTAATGGTTATAGGCATCTTTCTTGGGCATGATGCACCTATAGTCCACTATTATGTTATGAAGCAAAGATAATTTTCATCAATGATGCCAACCTATCTTGTGAAATGCCATTTTTGTCATGACATGCACCGAATGAATTCCTGAGGATGTCAATGCAGCTTTTAATAATGCCATTTTTGTCATGACATGCACCGAATGAATTCCTGAGGATGTCAATGCAGCTTTTAGATTAAGAGGATGAAAGTTACGGGGGCATTCTCTCATTCTTGTGATGTAATTGTGGGAAGGCCTCTTTTTTATATGTCATAAATTCTGCCCCCCACCCCCCCCCCCCTTCAAAAACCTTCCTCTTCTCCTTTCTCCTTTTTTTTTTTTTGGTGGAGATGATCTGAATTAGCATTTGGATCATTAACAACCTCTGCACTTCTTTCAGCATCAGGCACAGCTTGTCGAAGATGGATTTGCATTATCTGGCTTCCCATCTAATTCATGGAAATTTGTATCAAGTGAGGATGATTTTTTGACTCTGATGACACCACAAGTGGTCACCGACATGCACCATCAGCTGCAGTGCAGAAGCCACCCTTCACTGATTCGAAGCTGATAGTGGTCCCTGCAGGACGAATGAAGCGTGAAATAAGACGAAGACCTTTACGGCATCGATGGCTTCACAAGAAGGTACCATGATCTTCTGTTATGTCATATAATAGCTCCAAAGCTATCATGTATTCCTTTCCACTTTTCATGTGGAACCTTCTTTAGATCCAGTTTAGTTGGAGATACGAAATGTGGTGTCAATGCAGGACCTGGATGAACCTGTTTGCTATTCACAAGACCTCTAGATCGAGATAAGTTGGCTTCTGCTGGCATTGTGCAGCCACCAGATCCTCCTGCGGAGAATGGTCCAGCTGCACCACCTTACCGCTTCCAAGGGAGGATAGGACGAGGAGGAAGGATCATCTTTGACCGACGGAGTCCACGTCTCCAAGCACCAATTGTCAATGAAGTCAACCCATATGTCCCACCACCTCCCCAACCAAATGGTTGAGTTGGTGTTCAGTGATGTACCATTTTCCATCAGCTGTGGGGATGACTCGTCTGAGAATACCGGCAGAAAGTCCCATTTGGCTTCTGGGATGACTCAATGGGGCCTGGAGAAGTCGGGTATAAGAATGTCTTGAAGGTCATATTGGGGCATCTTTGCAGTGGCAGGAAGGCTGTGTTTGTGACCTAGCAGTTGCCAGGGTTGTAGCTTGGCATGGGCTTGGTTGGCAAATTTGCATGACTCTAGCAAGTTTGGTTTTAATTGCAAGTCATGCCAATTCCACCGGCCTTCACACCGTGTACAATTATTCATATCATGGTCAAAAAGTCGCAACATTATTTATCCGAAAGTTCTCCCATTTTGGGGGTCATAACGGTTGAAATTCAATATAATGCTCATCATTGTTCAAATTATGTTCATCCTTCCCACCTTTTCTAGGGTCATAACGGTTGAAATTCAATATAATGCTCATCATTGTTCAAATTATGTTCATCCTTCCCACCTTTTCAAGACATGGATTGCCCTATGAACAGAAAACCAACAATATCGCTGATTTATGGTAAATAAAAAGTGCTATTTGAGGGACTAACCTGGCCATAAAAACAGAGGATGTTGTATTGTCTGTATTTCATAGCAGATTGCCTTGTAATATTTTGGTTGGTAGTAGGCGGAAGCTACAGCATTAGTCAGGTTTTATCTTTCGATTCTTTGTTTTTATTTTTTGGGTAAACATTCGGTTCTTTGTTTAAGGTTGACTAGTAGGTTCTTTTGAGGCTTGGAGAGATGGTAAGCTTTCCGTGATGGTAGGTGGTTCTTTCGGGACTGCCGCTTAAGCTTATAAACTTGTTGTCCCGAGGGAAATTGTTACTTATAAAATTGTTGTCCTGAGGGAGGGAAATTGTTGGCTTGTATCGTCAATACAAAATGATTCTTTTGAAATTAGGTGATTTTCCGATCTAAAATCTCTAATGTTAAATACCTTTGCAACACAAGTTAAATCTGCCAGATGTCATAAGTACTTTGTATTTTTTTTTTTTTGATAGGTGGTTTATTTAACAAACCTTGTATGAATACAATCAAAAAAATTGAAAAATAAAATATCTCGAAGTTGCTTAGGAATCATCCATACCCCAGTCCAAAGTGCTTTTCTAGTATGCTCAGCTATAGTGTTCACCTCACGGAAGATGCTTAATAACCAATATAGTGTTCACCTCACAGAAGATGCTTAATAACCAATGTAGTGTATCCCCCTAGTAAAATCGAGATGTCATGCAGAATGAGGTTGTTGAGAATTGTGTCCTAAAATTAATCATTTGACGATTGTGCTACGTATAAATTATATATGAATTATTTATTAATAAAATTATTTGATATTTTTATTATAAGTTGTGCATTCTTTTATGAACTCCTGTGTTATGACGAAATCTTTAAAATTATTTTAATCAATAAAAGAAGATTTATAGTTTACTCCTTAAATTTGTTTGCGATTAAAAGATACGCTATTACTAGGACGATAGCGATTATCAAGTATAAATCGTTGTGTGCCATATGCGTTGATCGTCCTCTTAATTAAGGAGTATGGAGACACTAGTATGGCATGCAAATGAAATGTAGGAGTACATCTCACTGAACGTGATCCAACTGCGGAGCACTCTGCTGTCAAGAGTAGCTTGTGAAGGATATGGATATAAGTGTCC
>KE505189.1:179735-190107 GCA_000441515.1 Elaeis oleifera | reverse complement strand
GGATTGAAGCAGATATCTCAGAGTTGAATATGTATTTGATAAGACAATCAAAACGTATAGCTCATTTGGAATGGAGAGGAACCCTGCACATATAAATGGGCAAATGGTTCTGCAATTGTATTTTTATTTAGTATGTGGATGATATTCTCTTAATCGAAAATGACATTCCTGCATTATAGAGAGTAAAAGTTAGGCTATCATCTCAGTTCTCCATAAAAAATTTGGGAGAAGCATATTACATCCTGAAGATGAAGATCTATAAAGATAGATCTAAGAGATTGCTTGGATTATCTCAATCTACATACATAGATACTGTGCTAAAATAATTCAGTATGAAGAATTTCAAGAAAAGCTATCTCCCGATAGGCTATAAAATTTTTTCTCAAAGAAAGATTGTCCGACAACTCCTCAAGAGAGAGAACATATAAGTAGAATTCTATATGCTTCGACAGTGAGATCTATTATATACGTCATGATATATACGAAATCGAATGTGGCATACTCACTAGGAATAGTGAGTAGACACCAGTCTGATCTGAATGAGAACCACTGGAAGGTCGTAAAGACCATCCTTAAATATTTGAGAAATACTAAAGACCAGTGACTCATTTATGAAGATTCTGACTTAAAACTCATGGGATATACTAATTTTAATTTTCAATCAGATTATGATGATAGCAAGAGCGTGTTGGATTACATTTTTATCCTAAACAGTAGGATAATCTGCTGAAAAAATTTCAAGTAGCATACTGTGGCCAATTCAGTTTGCAAGGTGAAATACATCGCAGCATTAGATATTACCAAAGAAGCTATATGGTTGCGAAAGTTCATCGATGAGCTCAGAGTGGCACTCTCCATTGGTGGTCCTATTTGGCTGTACTGTGATAGTACTGGAGCTATTGCTCAAGCGAACGAATCGAAGTCCCGTCAGCATATCAAGCATATTCTGTACCACTATCATCTTATCAGAAAATCATGGATCGAGATGACATCGAGCTTCAAAAGATCAGGAGAACCTGACCGACCCATTCATTAAAGCTTTCGGTATCAAGGTGTCCGATGATCACAAGTGAAAGATGGATATTCGATACTGTACCGATTGACTTTAGTCCAAATAAAATTATTGAAATTAATCCTAAAGCCAATCGTTTGACGATTGTGCTATTTATAATTATATATAAATTATTATTAATATAAATTATTTGATATTTTTCATCATAAGTTGTGCATCTTCTTTTATGAACTCCTATATTATGATGAAGTCTTTAGGACTATTTTAATCGATAAAGGAGGATTTATCGTTTAGTCCTTAAACTTATTCACGATCAAAAGATATGCTATTACTAGGATGATAACGATTATCAAGTATAGATCGTTGTGTGTCATAGCATTAGTTGTCCTCTTAATCAAGGAGTGTAGAAATACTGGTATGACATGCAGATGAAATGTAGGAGTACATCTCACCAAACGTGATCCAACTACAGAGTACTCAGCTGTCAAGAGTAGCTCGCGAAAGATATGGGTATAAATATCTCTCTAATTTGAGATCACCATGGTGACTTGCAAGCAACTCACTATGCTTTGGTGCTGGACTATCTAAATTTTAATTCAGTAATAAAATATTTTGGGCACAGTCAAGTACTTGTGAAGTTGGTGCGTGAGTCAAGATGGGATTGACCACTCCTGGTTTCAAGAGATAATGCTACATTGTATTTCAATTCAGCAAAATCTTTGCCAGGATAGTTCTTGTGAGGAGTCACAGGATTTATGGAGTTGAGACACATTATGAATGTACTTATTAAGAGTTGACAGTTTAACTCTAAAATCATTCTAAGCATTGAGGGTCAAAGGGAAGAATTATACGGTAACCATATGTCAGGATTCTTGAATGTTGCTTTACAATCATTTGGCCCATCTAGACATCGGATACTATTACTAGATGGTTACTTTGATTAGTACAAAAATTTATTTCTGTGCCACCGGCTTAAGTTCGAATTTATGGGGTCACACTCAAAAGAATTTATGTCTGATCAGATGGCTGATCAATGATTGAAAATCATTCAAGGATATAATCATCAATATGATAGATGATTGACCTTATGCAAAGGTTATAATGAAATAATTCGCTAAAGATTAGTGAATTATAGAAGAATTAATTAGTAATTAGATTGCTGATTAGTTCAATTTGATGAAGCAATGAGGTTTGCATCAAATTTAATTGAATTGAATTCAATTAAGTTTGATCTGATTAAGTTATGAGATAACCTAATCGCTAAGGAAGATTGTTCCTGATTTGATCAAGACTTAGGCTTGATTAATTTTGATTGGATTAAGATTTAATCAAGTTGGTTAGTGTCTAATTAGATTAGGTGTTTGAGTTTAACCAAATGATTTTGGTTTGAACTAAATTGAACAATCTAGAGTCCAAAGTGATTGAACTTCTTCCCATGCAACATCCTTGCCCACGCCCATTAGTTCTTCACACAAATTATGAATTTGCATGAAGCTTCTGTGTGCTATATCTGAAGTTCTCGCCCCTTCTCAACACCACTTGGATGAGGATAAAATTTGGTTCAAGTTAAATTCAAATTGGATTTGAATTCAACTTGGATGATGATCCTTATCTTAGTTTAAATTCAAGTTCAAATTTGATTTGAACTTGATCTTGTCCTCATCTCCATGCCAACCATAAAAGGATCAGATTTGTGCAACAAATTATGCGTGTGAATTACCATGAAAATTCTAGAGAGTGGGCATGGAAATCTAAGAGGGGCGGGTCCTTCTATGTGTGTGAAAGTGGATATATATTTCTCTGGAGTGTGAGGTTCTAGTGTGGGTTCCCTAGGGTTTCATCTAGGGTTTTGTGGGAAGAGAGAAAGAGAGTAAAGATTGTCTTCTCCTCTTCTTCTTCCAGCACCTCACTTCCTCCATAGTGACCTTCTCATTTTTGGAAGAGTCTGAGGGAATCAAAGAAGGTGAGAGTTCGGCCGTCAAGAAGGTCTTCGTGTGAGCTAGCACTTCCGAGGAGGTCGATCGGCATAGGACTTTAAGTAGACAATCTATAGAGGTCGAACATCCCATGCAGCTGTGAGCAATTGCAGAACCTCAATTTCATAAGATTCAGTTACGGAGATCAGCTACCCATGCTCAGGTGATGAGTTTTGAACTCATACTTGTTGTAGATATGATCTACTGCATGCAATGATATGATCATGCTTGCTGATTTTTATTTTTAGATTTATATATGCATATTATATCATGTCATAGATTCTAGTGTAGGTTTTTAAATCTAATTTATAGCATGCTAATAAGATTAAATAGTTTAATCTGATATACTTTCGTCAAAAAATTTTAGAATTGTATGCATGAAACACCTACGATTTCCTTCAGTGAGTAGCTCCATCATGGATATAGCTCTGAAGTCAGGACACCACCATGGCTGAGTCATCCACAACAAGCTGACCCACCCCAAAGTCCATCTAGCAAACATAATCTCCGCCTAGGCTGTATGAAGCTCTACCCCAGGAACCTTAGGCTCTAATAAATGACTCTCCCCAGCTACCACAAGCTTGGAGTCAGGCCCATGGATCACAAAACTAGTCCCACCATACCTGCCTCTAACACTCCCATCGAAATTGACTTTCAGGTACAATAGAGGAGGGGGCTCCCAAGAGATAAACTTCCGACGGATCACTACATGAGCAAGATGAGAGCTTCAAGTCTCCGAAGGTCTGGATGTCACATCGATGATCTCCACTGTCATGATCCAAGCTCTCTTAAAATAAGCATTGCTAATGATCGTCTGGAATCAAACACCAAGCTATTCCTAGCCAGCTAAATATGGAGGACCATATGGGCCACATAAATGCCCATTGCCCTTAGAACGTCACCTCCAGTGCCATATTGTAGGAACTCCAGAAAGGTCTGGGTGGGGTCCTCTGCCTAAGTGATTTGTCGATACATCCCCGCCAAGGACCACACAGATCTCGCCCTTGGATGCCAAAAAGAACATGCTCCATGGTCTCCTCCTCAGAGTCATAGAAAGGCATGCTAGCTGAATGTCCATACCCCGAGCTGGCAGAAGGGATCTAGTCAGGAGCCGGCCCAAACCACCTTCCAGAGGAAAAGGCTCACCCTCGAGTGCACCACAATCCTCTAAAGCCACCTAACATCCCTGTGTCTGGAGGACTCCCTCCAATAGATCCAATAGAGATCAGCATCACAACCCTCAAAATGCAGGAGTGTCCCCAAGCCCTGACGTCCGGACTGTTGCAAATGGGAGTCACAAGGGATGACACCCACTCCCCAACTATTCTCCAAATAAATGGAACATCACTGCTCGATCCACCCCCACTATCAATGCAAAGAAGATCTGCAACTCTCATGAAGTCCGTCACCTCAGCACTAATGAAGGTCGATCACCGACTGAAGAGTAGGTCTCTAATCCATAGATCATGTGGGATGCCCATAGAGTACCCATCCCCTACCAGCCATCTCATCTAAGGAAAGACATCGGGAGCGCATGCACAGATCTCTCTTCATAAGAAGGAGGCACTATGCTTGGGATGGACTTCACCATTAGCAGACCACGAGCCATACCGAGCCATCATGATTGAGCTCCATAGAGAATCCAGACTAAGCAAAAGCTAGACAGTATGCCTCACAATCAGAGCCTCCCTCTTCGTAGCTAAAGACTAGATGCCCAGACCACCCTCCCTCAAAGGCTGGCACACCATGTCCCAAGCAAGCAGATGGACACCTCCCTCCTTTGGGTGGACCCCACAGAAAACTTTGAAAAGCTATTCCAGTCTCGCCACCAAAGCTCTAAGAAGAATCGTGTGTGAAAGCAGGTAAATAGGAATGGAGCTAGGAACAAATCTCACCAAGGTGACCTACCCCATCATGGGTAGTGCATGGGCCGCCAACCCTCCAGCTGCTTCTGGATTGTCTACTCGATATATACACACTCGACCCTCCTCAGCCTACGCCCAGTGATAGAAACATCCAAATACTGTAAAGTTTCATTATGCTCTCCAATCCTGAGAATATCCCTAATTGCGAGCCACAACTAGACTGGCATCCTCGGATTAAACATAATCACTGATTTGAGGAGGCTCATTTTATGACCCAACATCGTATAGTACTCCTCCAAAATCCTTCGAAAGCCAATCGCATTTCGGATAAAATTTAACACACCAGCAGGCAGTCATCTGCAAAGAGGAGATGCAAGATCGGCTAGGCATCCGGTGCCGACATATAAAAGTCTAAGGCCAGCCCTGGGCCATAGCACAAATAACTCGTGAAAAGGCATCAGCACAAATAATGAAGAGATATGAGAACAGGGGACAACCTTGCCATAGCACAACCCTGGAGTAAAAAAAAATCTGAAGGCATCCAATTGATCAAGATGGCAAAGGAAGAACCGTGAACACACATCAAGATCCAATGAATCCATGTCGGTGCAAGCTGAAGTCCGACAAGACTCTCTTGAGGAAGCTTCAGCTTATGCGATTATAAGCTCACTCTATGTCAAGCTTGATCTCCATGAGATTGCAATATTGAAAGGCTCATCAAAGATTGTGCATGAACTCCTATGCAATAAGAATATTATCAACAATATTGTACCCTCCAACCAATGCCCCTTACTCCGGATAGATCAAACGTGGGAGAATGGGCTTCATCCTGCATACCATCAACTTCGCACAAATCTTATAGAGGATAGTGCATAAGCTGATCGGTCTGAAATGGCCAAGCTCCGAAGCATCTTGTCTCTTTAGATTCACAGCAATGAACGTCTGCTTCCACACCCCCGGTATCTGATTGATGGCAAAGAACTCCTACGCTACCATAACAACCTCGAACTGGATGAGTGGTCAGTATCTCCTGAAGAAGAGCGGGAGAAAACCATCAAGACTTGAGACTTTGTCCTCATCCATAGTCCAAAGGGCTCTCCGTACCTCTCCAAACATAACCTCCACTAGAACCCTCCTCGCCTCTACTGTGACTGTCACCTTGGGAGGGGAAAGCAGTCTGGCCCCTTTCGATGATATCATCTAGTGAAATCTGAAGAACTAGACAACTTACTATCTGATCTCCTCATCTATAGTCAGTTACTACCCTGCAGTATCTTTAATCGCCCTGATCCAGTTTCTATATCACCGGATGATGGTGTACTGATGAAAGAACCTCATATTTTGATCTCCCTCCCTAATCCATTGTATCCTAAACTTTTGCCTCTAGAGAGTCTTCTATTGTTGCAATAGAGTGTGATGGGTGGAGAGGAAGCCCCTAAGGTCAGCCAACTCTGCTTCTGCAAGCCCTCCCTCATGATCCTCCTACTTCGGGAGCTTTGAGATAGAGGCCTCAACAGCCTCAAGCCTCCTAAATATATCATGTTCCATCAACAGATGCCTCCTCATTAGCTCTAGCCTTCTGGTCACATGGTACCTGACATCATCCTGGACAGGCAATCTTCAAACCTCCCAAACAACCTCCTAAGATCTGAGGCAAGGAGCCAAAATTTCTCAAATCGAAATGGACTTTAGTGAGAAAAGAAGATATCAAAGACCAACAACAATGGAAAATGATCCAAGGCAATCCTCGATAGGTGGTGCACAGGATGGGCGAGATAATGCTAGATCCAACCAGTCGTAGCAAAAATTCTATCAATCCTCTCTTATACCCTAGCAGCACCAAAGTTGTTGCATCAAGTAAATCTCAATACCATAAAGCCAAGGTCCACAAGGCCCATAGATTGGATGAACTCTCTAGAGCCTACATCCTCCAAAAAAAGCCTACCCCTCTTTATCCTCAGGCTAGTAGTGCAATTAAAGTCACCAGCCATAATTATAGGAATCCCTTGATCAATTAGACTGGCCACCTCCTGCCACACCATCTTCCTTTCTCTATACTCAATACTAGTATACACACTGGACAGGAGCCAAATAAACTCATTTATTTTAGTAATAACAATACTAACTTACTGACTACAATGGTGGAATACATCCATCGAAATAGCACCAATTTACCAAACAACAATTATACCCCTCGACAGACCTTGGGAACAAAAGTTGGGCGATTTTGTTGAGAATCGTGTGATCTTTGGGGCTTTTGTTCAAATGAAAGTTGGGCTATCAGTGGATTGTTTGCTTTGGCTGATAAGGGAAAGGGCCGTAGTGACAGCGACCATTCCTCACTGGAGCTGAGTGAGGAGGTGAAGATGTGGGCTCGAGTAGTGTAGGAGTCACCGCGGCAGCCTCGATGGACAGACCAGAAGATCTCGTTAGTGGAGTTGGAGGAGCTTTGGTGGTATTTCATGAAGGTCCACGAGTTTTCGAAGGAGGACATGGCGGTGCATGAAAATAATGGGAGGATATCTCCATTTTGGTGTGCAGCATCGGCTGGCGGGTGCCATCAAAGTGGATAGCAAAGGAGTTTAAGGACCGGGGCAAGCTTACGTATGATCCAGAGGCCTTCGTCCTAGCGGAGGACCACCACCTGATCTGGTTTCAAGCGACAACAGACTGCAAGAGGGTTCTCCATAGTGGGCCATGGTTTGTCGTCAGACAGCTACTAGTGGTCGAGCCATGGGTGTCGGACTTCATTCCAGGGGTGAAGCGAGTCTAACCAATGGTGGTTGGGTTCAGCTATCCGGCTTGTCTATGGAGTTTTGGGGCTCAAAATGCTGAGGGGATCATGGCAGAGGATGGTAAACCAGTGGTGGCGGACAAGCTCACGGACCGCTATCAAAAGATTAGGTTCACGTAGTTCCATGTTGAGCTTGACACGGTGAAGCCCTTAAAGCCAGGAGTCCTAATTTGGAGGACTCAAGGGATTTTCTAGCAGGCTTTTGTCTATGAAAATATTCTGGCCATTTGCTATCGCTGTGGTCGGATGGGATATATTGATGATGATTGTAGTTTTCTATTGGAGAAGAAGACGAAAGGTGGTTGGTCGTTGCAGCAGGAGAACTTCTTGGTTTCCTCAATGGTGGTGGAGGGGGAGCGACGACGAGCGACAAGCCAACCACCATCACCTAATCGTAGATGGGTCCATAGATGGCAACTTCTCAAATCCATCTACCGTGGTTGGTGAGGGTTCTAGTGAAGTCCAAGGGAGTAGCAAACTCCAACCCCAACTCCTCGACCCCGAGCTCCTCTCCGTCTCATCCTAGTTCTCCTCGACAAATGGAGAGCTCGCTGAGGTCATCATCGGACTCTGACGGTTGGCAAAGCCGACCAAGGTTGCCTGATGGCGGTCGCTGGTGAAAGTTAGGGTTGACTCGGGTGCTAACCGAGTTGAGGCGGGTGAGTTCAGATCTAGGTTCAAGGCACTGACTGATTTGGGCCTAGGTCTGGATGCTGTGGAGGTGGGCCTAGCAGAAAGCCCAGGCCCAAAAATCAGTGTATGCTTGAGACGGCTGGACTTTCCCTAAAATGGGCCAGGAGCTCAGCCCAAGATGCTGACCTCAGTCTGGGGAGGTGAGGTGAGCCTGGCGATGGATTAGCAAGTTGGCCCACTCAGTGTGTCTCAATCCCTTGGACTGATGATCAGGGCGAAGGGCACAACTATGAAGGTTGCAGCATCTCCGACGCCTAAAGCTTCTTCATCAGATAGAGGCTAGTCGGGTCATCACCACCAATGGACTTCACTAGCCAGGGAGGATGCTTTCGGTGGCGGTGGGCCGAAGCAGGGTGGTGGCTACTGTCTCTCCTCACAAGGAGGGTCTCTGCCAGCTGGTGAGTGGGTGGCGAGATCAGGGGACGAGAAGTGGGGTGGAGTGGCAAGGGAATTGGAGTCACCATTGGCCATCAATGATCCTTCCATGGTAGCTATGAAGTGGATGCACCAATTGGAAGGGACCGACGGAATGGGGAGTTGGTAGCGGGAGTGCCTGCGGGCCACAAGGAAACTATGGGCCGGCTCAAAACGGCCCTATTGATCATAGAGTCTTAGATGTAGGGCTGGTAATTTTCGACATGATCCGTTGATACGGACACGACACGTACTTAGGTGAGTTTGGATTTAGAATAAATGGATTCTAATCATAAACAGATTTATCCATTTATGATACGACAAATTCACATCTTAAACGGATTGACCCGTGTAATCCATTTTGACCCGTTTGACTAAAAGGATTAAAATAGGTTAGCGAATTACACGATACGTTTAAACATATTAATTAAGATTATCTGGAGGCAAATGAGGAGTGTTTATAAATAAGATTAATTTTTAAAATTGCTTAACTTTGTTTTAGAGCTGTGAATTAGCATAGCAGGTAAGTAAATCATTTTATATTATTTAATTTTTAATCAAATTTTATTAATTAAATTTTCTAAATAAGTCAAATAGTTAAACGGATCATTAGACTGGTCGTGTATCCGTTTGACCCACCAATATAATTATTAATCGTGTCAAATAGATCATATCATATCAATCCGTATATATTCGTATCATGTTCGTATTTCATAGATCGATCCATTTAATTAAATGGATCATGTTTAGGTTGAGCTAATCTGTGTTATATCTCCAGATCGATACTGTCCATTTACGATCTACGAACACAAATTACTAGCCCTACTCAGATGGGCAGCAAGGATGATTGTGGGGATGTGGATATGGTGGTGTAACACTGAAGGAGTCTACATCGGGTTCGCCTTCCCACCACACTCACCCATAAAGATTTTCATATAGAACGTGCGGGGAGTAGGAAGCCATCCTTTCGCTGCACCTTTAGAAGATTTATGCAGCGAAACAATCCGAAAATATGTGTCTTGATGGAAGCCAGATTGTTGGGGTCTAGCATATGTGGCCGTGCTCATCGCCACTTCTCAGCCAATTAGGGATTCTTTGCATCTCTTTGGCATATAGATTTTTTAGGGGAGACTATTTGTTAATATTGCTGCAAACTTATAGTGCTTACAATTTGCTTCTAATGAATAAGGATCTATTTGAGATTGCTATTGATAGTAGAGTTTTTGAAATTTTAAAAATAGAGCTCGAGAAATAGTATTTTTGGAAGTAGAGTTTTTACAAAAAACTATTTGTTATTTGGTAACTATATTTATAAAGTGTTGTAAAACTTTAATATATGTTTGATAGATAAAATACGAAAGTACTTTTAGTATGATAAAATAACAGTAAAAAATAATACATAGTATTATATAATGGAGTATAACACAATGTAATATTATATATTATTATATATATTATAAAATGCTACTCTATTGTATAATATTATATTATATTATTATAATATGGTATAATATAATGGACTATAATCTAATCTAATAATAGATTATAATATAATAATATTAGATTATATATTACTAAATTATAATATAATAGATTATATTATACTATTATAATATAA
>KE505189.1:166244-179715 GCA_000441515.1 Elaeis oleifera | reverse complement strand
ATAATATAATATAATATAATGTAATATGATCAATATATTATCTTGTTATTTATTAATACAATACAATATAATATAATATGACACAATATTCTACTATGTTATTATTATAATAATAACATAGCATTATGATTGTAATAATATGTTATATTATACTTATAATAGAATTATAAGAATATATTATCTTATAATTATGTATAATTATATGATACATTATATTTTATAATGTAATAAGATCATATAACATAATATTAATTTATTATATTACATTATAATAATATAAATAGTATGATATTAGATGTAATTATGAGATTGTTGGTGAATATTTTGTTCATCAGAAAAATTTATTTAAATCAAATAATTTCTTGATTTTTTTGCCCAACACCATCATACTTTCCAAAAATATCTTTGGAGAGCCAGAAAATGCTTTATAACACTCCAAAATCTTTGCCAAACAAGGTCTAAATAATTATTGGATGGCCATGGTCTCATCAATCATGATTGTCTTGAGTAAATTTAAAGATACCTAAAGTTATAGTGGATGCATTTCTTGCTCATTTACTAGAGTGAATATGGAGTGGTATATTCACAAAAGTATAGTGTATTTACGGGAGAAAATTGAGATGCACAGCCTCGCGTGCAGTTGTTCTAATTGAGTTGTCTAAAATGCAAGGGGTTTGTCACTTTGTCTGAATATACTAAGTCAGACATTGATTTATTTTACCCTCTTTTCCCTCTAAGCAAGTGCAATGATTTCTTGAGCATCAATAACTTCAAATGTACATTAAAATTATAAAGCTAACCACATCAATAACTTTGCCGGATGGCTTCCTCTCAGCATAATAGGAGGGATATCAAAAGCTATAAGGAATGGAGCTGCAAGAAGTGGTCCTCAGAATCTGCAATCCCAGAGACAGCAAGAACTTCTGATCATTCCACAGTAATGGTTTTTTGTAGCCCTCTTGGAGTGACAAGATGGCAGGTTCCATCCATTCTTCCATGCATGTCAGTTGCTTTAAGCTCTAAAGATCACAAAGGATGAGTTGAAGCTTGTTTTTGTGTGCCTCCATGCTCCCGACAACCCCAACATACACTTTGTTCACAGCCGGCGGTAGAGTTTGCTCAGACAAACTTGGTCTCATGTGGAGCAGCTGCAAAAAGAGAAGGAACAGATATGGCTGTCACACTAAAAGCAGCCAGTTTCCCATTCTGAGGCTGTTCTAGCTGTGTCTCCGATGACAGCATTGCGGATCTACAAAGATAATGGGAAAAAAAAAGAAAAAAAGAAACATCCCATTGCAAGAGGCTTCCATCACTATAGAGTTTAGGAAGATTCAAATATATGCAGTTTTATCTCCACATATGAGAAGCTATTTCTGTATGTCAAATACATGACACCTAAGTCATAAAGGAGCAACCTTACCATTGTGCTGTGGTGTGCCTTCTTTGCGTTGCAGTGTGTCAACAGGAACCGAAAATGTATTTCTCAATAACAACTTTTGGAAAATAGGCATTTTATAATAAAGTAAAGCTTCTATTTTCTACATCTGTTCAAGTGGAAGGAGTAGTTACTTCAGAAGAACTGGTGAATATATTACAGAAGACAATGGAGGAAGAAGGTTCAGCTTTCAGAGCACTGAGAACAAAAAAAGAGGAAAGAGCAAATCGGCAAACCGGCAAACGCACATGGAACAAGATGCAGCTTATCTTGTATCACTTGAGAAGGATAAGGTGAAGAATAAAAACCAACATCATTAAATGACTGTATATTATGAAAGTATCGAGGAACAAGAGCATCAATGGCAATTTATCACCTGCTGGAAAAGGATACAGCACAGACAAAGGCTTCTAGAAGAGGAGGCTAGGGTAGCAACAGAGCAGCAGAAGAAAGCTAATGATGAGAGGCTCTAGAAACCCTTGCCCCAAAACAATGCAGTAAAACAAAATAGCAAGGAAACCCAAAGAAGTGTCATGCCATGCTGGTGAAAATATAGTAAAACATTTACTTTAAGGCATAGAGAAATGTTGAGATTAAGGTTGTCTCCATAAGACCGTTACTACAAAATAAATAAATAATAAAAAGAAAAGCAATCAATGAATAAAGCCCCTTTATATAGTCGATGAAATTGCCAGTGAGAGTTTAGGAGTAACATTTATCTTCGAAGGAGTAGAGATTATATTGATATTAAACCTCTCAAGTCTCTACCAAAGCTGCCCTAGAAATGCATTCCATGAATAAGAAACCGTTTTCGTGGATCCTTAGCAGCATGGTTATCTCACATATCAATATTTCATAATCATAATCATCAAGCCCACTCACACATAGCAGCATGGTTGTTTCACACATCAATACCCCATAATCATAATCAACAAGCCTAATCACAACTTTTCAGGTTTGGCATTGTGAATCCTCATTCCCCAATCATTACTGTACTCTTCAACAGAAATTGAAGCACATCTCCTTATTGCAGGTCCCTAATCTTCATTCCACATGCCCCTACCACCTAAATTGGTTCTTCAGCACTTTGTCCTAAATTGATATAACTCTCAACACTTCTTTAATGTGTCCAAAAAGCCCTAAGCTTCAAAGGAAGAAATAATTTCTTCAACCTAGATTCAACAACAGTAATGATTCTAAAATACTCATGCTTTTTGAAATGAGGTTTTCCTAAACAAGATATTTCTACCACTTAAGTGGTACAAGTTCTCCAAAGGTCAGAAACTATGTACTTCACCAAAAATGTCACAAATATGTTATAACATAAGACTCAACGAGGGTCTTATGAACAGTGCTAATAAAAATAAAGTTTGTTATAAAGAGAGCCAACAGACCAAAGGAGACAGAAACGTATACAGTTCATAAGCGAAACAGTGGAGATCAAGAACCATAAGTAAATCAAAACACATTTAGAAATATCAGAAGACCCAAATGGTAATTAAGAAATCAAACATGTTTTCTCATACCTGTATTTCCAGACTATTCAGAAACCTTTAGGCTAAGATGAGCAGAACACATCAAAGAGCCAATTACTATGTAATTGGAAGCTTTAAGATAAATGAAGGAAAGCTTACATCAACCCTGCAACCAAAAACTGATCCAGTTTGATGTAGTATAAAGTTATCCATGAATAGAGAAACGATTTGAGATTTGCTTAAGTTAAATTTGCTGATGTCATTAAGGCTGAGAGTCAAGAATATCTATTGGACACTAAAATCGACACACATCAATTTACATATACATCTCAGCATGGTTTTGCCAGGATCAGCTCATACAATGAGAAGGAGTTAATTTGTAATGAGAAAAAGAAGAAACTAGCTTTGCTTCTGCCTATCACTAATAGTAGGATACAGAACAAAATACAGATCATCCCAGAGAAAGGAATGAAATGCCTAAGATATATGTATATAACTATATGCATATAAGAACCACAAATCATGCGGCTTCATTCCTTTGTGACCATGATCAGCTCTGAATTTACATTTGATGAAATTTCCAGCAAATCTTTCCCAGATACCTCATTGAAGCAGGTGCTTGGTTGCTTTTCACAATCAGGTCTAACTATTAGCAGCTTGTTTAGCAACCAATGCAGCATCCCACCAACAGAATCATTGAAACCTAATTAATTTGTGGCAGGATCCAACAAAATGCTCGTCGATTACATCACATAGGGTCAACTTGACATAGACCCATGCTGCATCCCGTTCAGCATTTCTTGTTTGTGCTCAGCATTTTTATCCTTCCAACCTTTAAACTTTATCTTGATAGCCTTTGCTTTCATGTTTACTGTTCCAGTTGGCTCTACTGGTTCCACATCGGCTACCAAGGGTGGCTGCTTGAGAGTGTCGACCGAGTTAAGCTTTCTGTATGCTTTTTTCCGCTTATATGTTATAGGAACATTGGACCTTCTCTTTCAACCCCTAAAGTAGCCATTTGGACACTTGGCACTTTCAATTCTCCATCATTATTATCTCTAAGCTTATGCTTCGAATGATCAGAAGACTTTGAAAAAGCCTGGTGCTCATCAGTGGGAACAATTGGGACCCCTGAAACTGCTTCAGAAAGCGAGAAACGCACTGAGGTCATCTGCCTTCTTCCTTGATTCTCAGGAGCAAAAGGGTATGAGTCAGCAGAACCAGAATGAAGCAGTCTACTTCGTTGACCCGAGTTCCAAAGGTTCTCTCCATTGTGGCACTCTCCAAACCCACTACTTTCATGAGAATGAATCCTCAATTTCTGGTGATCTGTCAGTGGAAAAACTTCTTCATTTATCTCTATGGCATTATCTGACCTCATGTCCTTTACCATCTTTATCCTTCTTTGGAAGCTCTGTCCAGAACCCATGCTTGGAATTCCTCCCTTTTCTGATTTTCTATAGGCCCAGGACTTCTATAAGTATTTCCATCTCTGCTTCTCTGATGTACAAATCGTAATCTCTCATCAAATGTCCTTTGTCCCATGGAAAAGCAAACTGTGAAGTGGAGAATCTAGAGGTATGAGCACCCAATAGATCAGCTGTACTTTGTTCTGCTGGACTTTGGATCATTCTGGATTGCTCTTGCTGACCAAAGGATCACATTTAGGCTTTATTTTTAACACACCTTTGGGTGGCCGCCTACTTAGCTCCCATGGCTCACTTGGAAATGGTTGCAGAGGTTGATTTTGCATTGTGTTCATTTCAATTGGTTTATTTTCAGAACCCCTTTTGCTTTTGTCTTTTTGTTTACTGCCATATCATTCAAAACAACTATTGGATCATGAATATTTATGCCTTCATTCATATATTTGGTCTTCTTTAACAATGGAATGGTTGCCACATTCTTTTCGCCCTTGTTTAAGATCTCCTCTTCTGCAGGAAATGCGTTGAGATCGACCAAACATACAGGATTGCGATCTTTCCTACTGCTCCAAATGCGAATCCTTTCCTCAACACTCATGTTTGGATGACAATTGCTCCATGCCCTTTTGAGGTCCATAAACTTCTGAGCCATATTCTGATGATATGATCTGAGAGAATGATAATAGCCCCGTCTTTGTAAGAACTGCAGAGCTACCCTTAGATGAGAAACTTGTGGAGAACAAATTCCGCCTTTCAATCTATCGAAAATTTTTCCAATGGACTTCCAAAGAATATATTATCTCCATTGAGCAACTCTTTTATCGTAATACAGAATGTCTCTTGGTCCATATCTGGAAGGTAAGCTGCTAGAGAAAATCTTTCTTCTTCTGTTAAACAAGAATTCCAGGTCTCTAAAGAGAGAATTTCCTTTAAATCTAGCAAATCATAAAGCTCATATGGAACACTGCATATCTGGTCTTCAACCATGACAGACTCACAACCCACCTCTGCAACTTCAGAGTCATAAAAACATCATCAGCGTTCTTTTCCAAGAGCAATCCTTCCTCTTGAGCAAGCTCCTTGAGTGGAAAGGTACGAAAACTTTGTCTTGCAGAATCATCATTTCCAGGCCCCCGAGGCCTAATCTTTACAATGCCCATTGGCACAAGGGGGCCAAATGTGAAGCAATCATATGAGAGATTGGAACTTCCAGCACAAATCTTAGATTCCAACAAGAAAATGCCTGAAATCAACCGATCCAGAAAGGGATACGTCAACGCCCATTAAAGCAATAAACATAGTAGAAAGAGAAGCAGTTACAACATGGGCTCAAAGCAGAATGTGATGGCTCATATGAAGAAAAACTAGTTTCTTTAATAAAGGTTCAAATTACAACATGAAGTAGAAAGTAATCAGGTTGTTTGGAATCTGAACCACCCAGTCACATGAGCTTCAACCTGGTAACAAAGTCACTTTAATCAAAGAGATCATCAAAGGAAACAACATTGAAATTTTAATTCTATGCTAATAACCTTAATAGGAAGCATTAGCACATAAGGATCCAAATAGTTGACTCTAACTACTTGGAACAAGGATCGATGGATAAAATTATGGAATTGCTCACATCTAGAAGTCTCTTCAAACCATTTGATGCGAACACAAAACTGTGTCTAGTGATGCACCCATATAACATAGAAATCAACCTCAGCCTATTGGCCTTATCATGTCTATATGGGATCAAATTCATAGATTGAAATTTGAACTGTTGATGTATGAGATCATTACATGAATAGATTCCAACTTGATGTCAACCCTCCATGAACTGGAACCATAGCCCTGGCTAAGGAAAGTTTGAGCTAGAAAGGGGCTCGCCTAGGAAAAAAGGGCCTATCAGCAGGCAATGCAAGATAACTACTTGGTCTGAACTCATGCAACCATTAACACTAAACAAACTACTTACTATAGCTTGTCATATGCAATTATAGGCTCTTCAAATCATTGCAGTTCACTGTGACCATCCACACAATCATAAAGAAGCACAAAGGCAAATGTCTCAGGTCATTCAGAATACTTGCAATCAGAACTCAAAAACTGAATGAATTTCTACCCAAATCAAATAAATATAACAAACTAAGAGGGCAACAAGAAGCAAATTTCAAGCCTGACAAGATAAAGGAATTGAAGGAGAAATTACCCAAAAATATTCAAGAAAATAATCTAATCAGAAGAGAAAAGGGGCCCAAAACTCACCAACTTGAACTAATTATAACGAACCAAAGGAGATATTAAAAAAAAAAAGAACAGCATCATCATCCTGGAACAAGGAATCCCACCCTAAAAAACACGACATCATAGAAAATTAAATAAATAGAGGGAAAAAGGAATCCACTTCACCAAAACTCCCCTCTACCTCAATTTTCCAGATATCAGCAGATCCAACAATCAAAACGAAACCCAATTTAGATCGATACACCACATCAGAGAACCTCAAGAAGCTCCCCAGAGATCCAATCAGAGAAGTAATTCCTCGACAATTTTCCCTTTCCGTTGTTAGACAGAGAGGGCTTGGGATGGGATGGGATAGAAGATACCTTGCAATGAGGAGAGACGGATGGTTAGGACTTGAAGAAGAAATTGGAGAGAGAAGGAATCCACAGTCGCCACAGAGCTCTCTGTTCTACCCATTTTCCACACCACTGTTCCTGTCACCCTTTCTTCTTTCTTTCTTTCTTTTCTGCGTACAGCTTGGGAGTTACTACAAACAGAAGAGTATAACTGTAACAGCGCACAACCATGTCGTTGGCAAGTAAAAGTTGGCATGCTAATTACTTCTTGGTCGCACAATGATGGAAAATTTGCTATTTGCTAATAAGATCTGCTCAATGGGTAAAATTATCCATTTGATTTGCTTATTGGTATTGATGCTAGAGGAAGTCATGGAGGTGAATTTTGACCTCATCATGATGGAGTGGTAAAAAGATTTTGTTTGCATTAGCGGCGATCAATGGAACGTACCTTGAACTGCTGTTAAATTTTACGGATTTGAACATAAATAATTAAAAATTAAATATTTACCATGATGCATATAATTCACTTTAATATTAGTTATTTTTTGATCGAGCAATGGTGTCGTAGTATGAAAAATGATATTATTCATTTACAATACAAAAAATATATGTGACTTGTGGGGGTGTTGAATGATATTGCCGTCTTTCTTTACGTACTGGTTATCATGTTTGATCATCCATACTATTTTTAAAATTAATTTTTTATATATGAGTAATTAATCTTTTTGACACGTCCAATTTATCACTTGAGTCATTTAAGATATCATACACATCGTTCCAATATTCTATCATAGGCAAGTGATATTGCATCACTTGATAAAATTTATCATCTATATTCGTAGATTCACTCTCTAACATGCGCCATCCATCAAAGATGTAGAATAAAATTTATTTTTATATTAATTTTTTTATTTGAAACTTTACGATATATTGCTACATTTGATTGTCTCACGTGATCTCACATGACTATGGTGGCGCTCAAACATTGTAGATATCACAAGATAAGTTGGCCTAATGTATCGCCCTAGTTTGGAAAACTTAAAACAGCAAATCACAATAAGCCATGTCTTGAGACCATTCTTCTCTCTCCTATTTATTTCATGACATTGATGAGTGCTCTTTACATGCAATCAATCACATGCATCATTTGTCCGATTCTAATTCATAGCAGTCTCGTTGCAGCACAAATTGGAAATGCTGGTCCTGCAAAATTGGATGCACATACAGCTTGAGATTGCATTAAGCTGCAAAACTTGTTGGTACGCTTGGGCCTTTATTTGCCAAACCCACCACCCATGGACTCCACACTTGTAAAATCAATTGATCTAAGGGGAGAAATATATGGAGACTAATAAATGCCACCCATGTCGATCAATAGAAATAGCAATGGTTAACCATTTAATCCATTTAATTCGATTCAATCCATTATACATCATATTGGGTCATCTGTTTAACAAATAGTCCAGTTCGGATCTACATTTTTCCCCATTTAATAATAAATTGGATGTGGACTGGCAGATTTTTTATCTATCTTATATCTGACCCATCCAGATTGCCAACCCTATATGTATGGCATGCAAAATACCACCTATAGGATACTGGCCAAATCTGTTACCCATATGTTAAGTATTAACTGATTAATATAGATCTTATAGACTTGTTTTTGGGGCTTAAACAGCACATAAATTATGTAGATGAATATGCCAGGTAAAAGAGAACAGGAACGGTTTGAAGTTATAGCTGTTGATGTTGCAGGACTTGTTTGTCTGGAGTTCCTTTTTTTTTTGATGATATATTCTTTTAGAGTTCATTCAACTCTCGTAGGCACAAGCCTCTAGTCCAGACGGTAAAATTATGATGGCCACAGTTCTGGGTAAAACAACAATGTGGAAGTTGCTTTCATTTGTATGTGTACGTCCCTGTGGATAGATTCCATTCCTTTACCTAACAAACACTCCACGATAAAAGTGCTCAGGTGTTTCTCCTGAAGATAACCACTGAGTCCACTGCTACTTTAAACTACATTTGCCTGTCGGTCTAGTGTGTCACAAGGTTAGCTGTGCGTACAAGAACTTCAGTTGCCACTTTTAACTGCTGTACATTTACCGGGAGTCACAAGGCTCCAGTAAAGAGGAATAGTATTAGCTGCTCAGTCCTGATAGTCCCTAGTCAAAAACTCGCACATTTACCTGGAGTTGCTGTACCATATGTGCTCAAGTGGACTCTGGTCAACCACAACCAAACCTAATCTAATCCATTTGCACCCCTATCCCTAAATCAATACTAAAGCCTCTAGCTAAAGGTTAAAATGATGGGACCCAACTGAATCCAAACCGAGCCCCAATTAGCCGAAACAAGTAAAGAAAATCCTGTGCCACAACAATTGAACTCAAACTGACACTAACCCAATTCAACTTGCGTTTCGGTTTGAAAACTTTCGAATTAGATAAACTTTAGGTTTGGTGGTCAATTTCGTTCTTGATTCAAAATAACTAGGACAATGCTTTATTGGTCAGGTTGAACTTGGTTTGATACGCAGGTCATCGACTAACACAAGTTTGCACAGCTACAAAACACCGGGATGGTAGCATGATGTTGCTATGTAGGTTAAACCATAACGTAGCTTGACCATAACCAACCATTCTCATTGACCCAAGGTCCTGCCTATACCTTCCAAATTTGGGGATCCACTTAGCAAATAGCACCCTATATTAGGGCAAATTATATCCTAAACTACATGCACCGACGTAGCCATGCACCACACCAATCAGTGTGTCTCTTTCTTGTGGGCCAATCACTAAGACGAGTACATGATAAATGACGTCCATAGGAAAGAGATGAGGTGCTTGGTACACAGTCACATGGTGCAAGCAGTGTAGAGTATGATTTGTCCCAACCATATATGTATCCAAAATTAAATTTGGAAAAACAGTGTCCTTGTGGGCCCAAAACAAAGGCCCATCACAGTTTGGTCTTTTAGCCCAAATTGGTCCATAAGGTCCTTTTGGATCCTATGGAATCCTTAACCCATCCATGGGCAACAGTAGCAATTAATGTGGAAGGACAATACTTCTGGATCCTTTGTTACTTCTTCTCTTTACAGATTCATCATGGAAAGGAGCTGGGGCGTTGCCTTCTCTGTAGCGATCCCAATGAACTATTAGACCACCTCTGGTTGCATTGCAGCTTTGTTAGATTTATTTGGAATGTGTAGCTGGGCCAGCTTGGTATCACTCTTGCCCTTCTTCCATCACTACTATCCAGACCTCTTGAAGACGATCAGAAATATCAAAAAACATAAGACTGGCATTTGATTGTAACGCGAGGCTATTACTGTGCAAGTCTTCCTCAAATGCTGCTGTAGCAAGAAGAGGCTTGAGCTTGATGAGGGGCTGGTCCATCCTCTGTAGACAGAAGGCTTTACCGGACTATTGCAGCATTTGGAGTAGAATCAAAGTCACTCCGATGCTGCTATAGAAGGCCTATGACATACTTTCATCCTTGTTATACATCCTTTATATTTGCCACACAGTGTGCACCACGTGGCTGTGCATGATGTCAATCACCGCCGCTCTTTTCTATAGCAGTACATCAAGATGAGTGCTTACCAAATAAGGGCCCTATAGGAATGGACGACTGCGATTGGCTGCATTTCTGGCCGCATGATGCACACCATATAGAATATAATTTCTATTGCTTTTGTTACTTTTTGTGTCACTAGACTTGCTTATGCTAGTCTCTTTTGTCATTCTTGTTAATTCCCGTTTCGCTTCCTTTTTGGAGTTCATCTTCCTTGCATACTCTGCTATTCTTTTGGTTTGCTTAAACACAGATTAATTATATCAGTCTATTACAAATATATTCATGGGAATCAAAAAATATATTATCTGAAAATTCAGAAGAAATCTCTGTCATAACAGTCCACAAAATAGTCTCCATGAGATTGGTTACATATGTTTGGCTCCTCTTAATAGTCCGGGTGGATGTATCCTCCCTTTCATCAAGGGAACAATGGAATTTTGTATAGATTAAAATGCCCTTAATGCTTATATCATGCTTTATGAATGAAAGAGATATCCTTGACTCTTTTATTAATGCATAGTACTAGATCATCATGCATGATGTGCACACACGCAAGACGACATCAGCCCAATTTATATCACGAACCCCAACATCCTCCTACCTTCGTATGGACCACATCTAAACTATAAGCTGGGCCTCCTTAAGAGTGAGGGCATGTCCTACTCATGCCAAAGTGTGAATGGTGATGGTGAAAACCTACATCTTGTGCATGTTCGGCACTTGCTTTAAACTAATCCAAACCAATATTTAAAAGCCGGCAGAAGAATGGTGAAATGGGTGGAGAGGATAATGATGTTCCCTGCCCATCTGCATCACGGTAGGCATTATGAAAGCAACCTAGAAAGTACTGTCACCATCTGCTTTATAAAAGTTCGAGATCCACTTGAATGGAATTCTTGGCTGGGCGTTGCTGCATCACCTCTCCCTCCCTCTGAATTCCATGTGCATTATCTGAACAATAGTAAAAGAATTTGGAAGGTCGCGCTCTCATTGAGATTTGTGGCCAAATAAACTCATATTTTCTTTCTTTGGAACATTTATGGAGTTAGTTAACATATAGTTGTGTAGAGTGATTAAGACCATGCAATCTGTGGCCTGTTGGGGGGTGAGTTGGTGGTTTAAGCAAAGAGATATAGCTGAAGTTGATGTGAGAGTGAGACCTCTTCATTCTGACGTGTTAGCTGTGTAGTTAAAAATCTGGAAGGCTCTCGGAATCAACTTGTATGACATGCAGGTTAGGCATTCAGAATGCTTGTCAGATATATATATTTTTTTTTCAGGTAATCAGCAATGGTTTGGATTGTAACTTATCCTGATTGGTTGGACCATTGGTGCTCAATTATGATTCAGGTACTGATGTGATACTCACATGTTTGGTTTGGAGGAAGTTGCGCTTTCGAATGGGAAATGAATGGCTCCCACTTCAGCCGTTCGGTCGAGGGAGCTACATTCCTATCCCCATGTCAAAGGGGTATAGGAATGCTCTAATACCACAAAATCCAATCATAACCTTCTTAGTATCCAAATTCTATTCCACCAGGTTTATTTAAACAACTAATTTTTAATACCACTCTGCTTAATTGATCTTCCAAAATGCACCAATTGGTAATTTAATTTTTTTCTAATTTCGATTCCGATTAAGAAGTGAATGCATCGGGTGGAATGTAGTCATGCCAACCCTCATTCTAATATATTTCGATTTTAATTCCGATCACAAACGAAGCGGATCCTAAAGGTCATTGAATCTTTTCTAACTCCATCTGCCATATGAAGATACGTTACAGTTGCGGTGTATTGTGCTAGATATATTGCCGTCATAATATTTTGCAATTCAAATAGCAAAGGCGTAGAAATGATTTCCATCAAGTATCTACTAATAGGAGGGGGAAAAGAGGCTAAATTCGTCGTGACCAAATCTAACCAGAATCAACCTTTTTTTATTCGTTAAGATTTAAGTACCGGTACAGGAGAAATCCTGGCTGAGACCCAGGTGGGGGTGGGAATGGCTAGACTTCACCGACTACACGAGTTGGCACCTTCCAAATCAACTTTTGCTGAACGATGTCGACTAGACTCCAAAAAATTCACTAATTGGCTTGAATTAAATAATTTTAGTTTGGTTTGAATTTAGATAAGGGTTTCATTAGTCTTCCTTAACTTCTGAGGCAGGAAGAAGGAGATCCACCAACTCTAATATAATTACATATGTCCAATTTCTAAGCGATCCACCACCAAGACTAGAACCTCCAGTTTCTAAGCAGAAATAAGACCACCAAGGTAAGCCTCAGTTCATATCCCAACCTTTTGAAGTTGGAATATTTAGTATTAGGTTTAATGCTGTAATTGTCTCAGATACAGTCCAATTTTGTTTGGCCATATTGCTCAATCTAGTGATTCAAATTAACATTTCATACTTGACCTGTGTGTCTGGAATTCTGGTCTTGGGCTACATCCAATTTTGAGCGTCATCCAGGTCCAGCCACCTTCAGGGTGATAAGTCCCAAAATATTAATAATGTGTCAATAAATATGATTCTTTGAAGTGATCAAGATAATGATTTTGATGGTATGTATTACCTAAGTAATTGATATCACAAGAACCATCATCAATCTTCACTAAGCCACCAATCTTCTGCTTGTGATATCAGAAAAATATATTTATATAATTTTATATTTGTTAAGGATATAATATATATTTTATATAATTTTTTAGAAAAATGAGTGTTCAACCAAACATAAACTACTCTGCAATAAGTCATTTTCCTACCGTCAACCAAATATATCCAAATCCTATTCTCAGAAAATAATTTTTAAAATAACTTTTAAAAATTATTTTTTGAGAAGAAAAACTCTTTCAAACGAACCAAACGAGTCTTGAGAGAATAAATGACAACCAAAAGCTTATCAACGAAGAATGAAAGAAGAAGTGATTGGAAGGAGCTGGTGATATATATATATATATATAGTCGTATTAGTTAAATAAGTATTG
>KE505189.1:139005-164039 GCA_000441515.1 Elaeis oleifera | reverse complement strand
AAGATTTTAATATTAACAGCATAGAAAATTTGTTGCTTCTTTTCTGCCAGCTCTTTACTCATTTAGGTGACGTATTTCGTTTGGCAGCTACCATCCATCTTATTTTCTAAATATAAATTTCGACGGCAACGTTAACGATGGAGATGCTTATGGTGGCTCAGATTTTGTCGTTAAAAGTTCCACAAATCTTCTTATAGCTGCAAGTGGAATCAGGATCCTTATACTACATTTCCTATAGTAGAACTGCATGTAGCTTGAAAAGGTTTGATATATATTACAAAAATTGTGAAAGCCTCATTGATCATTTTGGAAGAAGATTTCTTCATAGTTGTGAAATGGTTTTCAGCTTCTACATCTCCAAGTTTTGATTCGCATACCCTACTATAGAATTGCTGACAAGTGATTTCAACCCTTCAATCCTTTGAGGTGATATATATCTTTCATGAAAAAACAATATAGTTGATTGGGTCGTGGCTTATGTAGTCAATTACACAGAGACTATTTCACGGAATTATATATCTGTGGCCCCCATCTTGCTTTTGAATATTTTGCATGTTAACTTCCAAGGATGTATTTATGTTAGGATTGAATAATTTATTCGGCATGTTTAAAAAAAAATGTTAAAAAAATGAAGAAGATGAAAGGAGATTGTTAATAAACTATAGCTAATTCATGTGTGCAAATAAAACTAAATTTATGAGAGAAATTAACAAAATCAAATAATACCAATTGTCTAGTAACATATGATTATTTTGTAAATAAATTGTGAAAGATATACAAATGTTCTTGAAATTAATGAATTTTTTAAAACTCGCAGCCGATTAACTTTGCAGTAACTTTTTAAAAAACTATCAAGATTACAAAATTAAGAATTATGGAGAAACTACGTGAAAACATGAATCCTACTAAAATCAAAGTGAGGTAAGATTTGAATCCATGTTGTTGTGATGTAAAAGGAAGGACATCATTAGTTCCACATTGATTAGAGTCAAAGAAAATTTAGTTTATATAGGAAGGGACCATCTTTCTCACGTGAGGCATCTTTTAAGGGGCAAAACCGTGAGACTCAAAATGGCCCATATAGTCGAACTATGGGTCATAAGTCAAAGTGGACAATACCTCACGTGTTGAGCCATGAACCCTTGACTGCAATATTAACGCTAGCTTTTTACCTAAATACCACTCTGTCGTGCTAATATATAGTCCAGACTTCATAAATTTCTCTTTAATTGGAAGGACTATGTTATGGTATAGAAGAAATAAATCATTAGTCTCATATTAGTTAGAGTCAAAGAGAAATCTAGTTTATATAGAAGGAATTATCTTTCTCACGTGAAGTATCTTTTAAAAGATAAAATCGTGAGGTCTAAAATAATCTATATAACCTTCGAACTATAGATTGTACATCAAAATGGATAATATTTCGTATGCCGAATTATAAATTTTGGGCTGCAAACACATGTAATTAGTGCCCAACCTAAATAATTTTACCAAAACACAAGCTAGCACCCTTTCCCATCCGTGTTTCAGGAAGATGTGAATCATGTGGGGGTCCAACTCTATATATATTGGGTTGGTACAATGGACCCAATAATTGACAGTTGTGCTTATTCATGGCAAAGTTATTATACTGGATGTACACCAGGATTTTAACAAAAAAATTGACTAAACAATCAATATAGTGGACGTACTTCCTGATCATGTTGGTTTGGTCCTCGTCAAATAGAAAGCAGATGGCATCCATCTTAATCTACCGGCCTTTCAAGAGACCTTGAAAATATCATACCAAAATATCACTTTATTTTAGCGATAGTTAACCTTTTAGTTATAATTGAAGAATTTCTATACTTAAAATAGAATCCAAGCATGATAGTTGCTCTTTGCTGCGACTTCACTATGCAAGACTTCATTTTCACCTTAAGCTTGTGTCTAGATACACATCGAATTTTGACATTCATATCTTATTCATGATCAATTTTCATAGATCATCTCTAATTTTTATCCACTTATTATAGTGGAACCCTGCATGAATATTAGATTTACTTTATGTAGCATGGAAGTGAAGTTTTCATGACAGGATTTACCTAACCCACATTGGTGGGCAAATAACCTCACATATGCATCTGGCCATTTTGGATATATATAATTTTTTTCCCAATGCGTATTTTAGAAGATACATATTGAATTTTCAGATTCATGTGTTGTTTCATGATTAATTTTCATGGATCATCTTTTATTTTTATTTACTTATTGTAGTGGAACCCTGCATGAATAATTAGACCTACTATGTCTAGAATGGAAATGAAGTTTTCATAACAGGATTTGCCAAACTTACATCGGTTGGCAAATGACCTCACATATGCATCTGACCGTTTTGGATATATAATTTTTTTTCCCAATGCATATTTCAAAAGATACACATTGAATTTTAATTCATGTGCTATTTCATGATCAATTTTATGTATCATCTCTAGTTTTCCACTACATATTATACTAGAACCTTGCATGAATATTAAACCTGTTATATCTAGAATGGAAATGAAGTTTTCATAATAGGATTACGTAAACCACATGGATTGGCGAATAATCTTACATATGCATCTGACCATATATTTGGATTTTTTTTTTTCCAAATGCATAATCCGGAAGATACACATTGAATTTTGAGATTCATGTACCATGTTGTGATCAATTTTCATGTATTATCTCTAGTATTTTTATCTACAAATTGTACTAGAACCCCACATGAATAGTAGATTTACCATGTCTAGAACGGAAAATGTAGTTTCGTAATAGTATTTATCTAAACCACACTGGTTGATGAATAATCTCACATATGCATCTCGCCATGTTGGATATATAATTCTTTTCTCAATGCATGATCCAGAATAATGGATCATGGCTGCAATGACATGAGGACTTTTAGATAACCTAATGATTTTGTTTCAATATTTTATAAATAAATCGAGAACCAATCATTTAGGATGATCATAGTATTTTCAGCTCCACAAGCAGGCAACAAGAACCCAAGCTGAGGTCATTTGTAGTGAGAGTGGTGCAAGTTTAGTATGTGCATACTGGGATTTTTAAGGGGCTTGGATCAATCACCCATGGTTAAAAAGAAGGCTCCTTGAACCTTTTCACAGCTGGGCATAATTTAATTTGCCTATCACTGTCTTTATCCATCCTTTTCAGGACATATTGATTTCCATTTTGAGCCAACTGCTTATTGAATAATTCCAAGCATTGACAAAAAATGTCAGTATCCTGGTCATGATGTAGAACATTCACGCCTTGTGTGCATTATATCATGCTTATACATGTGCTGCCCAATTACTAAATTGGTCAAGTTTTGGTCAGGTGGTTTACAATGCCTTCGTCAAACAATCATCAAAAACTTTATGAAAAAAATGGCATATATTTGAAAAGATGAACCAAATCTTTGTGAGTCAACCCATTCTATTTTAGACTAGAATTACCAATATGCAATGGCTACTTTTCTGCTTAGCTTTGTGCCAGGAGAAGTTTCCCGAGCATTGATTAGGCCGAAATCAATCCAACAAGGCACGTCTAATAACATCCTACGATTTAGCATGGTTGATTCACTAGTTGTTTGTAAGAAATCTGATCCACTAGTTATTGACTTACATTATGAAAATTATTATCTATACTCTATACACCAACATGGCTGTACATGCAGCTATTTACGGTAACCGATTTAATAATGAAGCATTGAGATGCTTGCTTGATTACTAGGGGGCATAGAAATCGGTGGTGTTTATTGGCTACGTGCAGGCCACGTGCCGCTGGAGTATAAGCAAAACTTCTCCGATATTGCTTTTCAAATTTGAGGAATGGTTCCCTTCGGGGAAAAGAAAAAAGGAGAAAAATCCTCATGGTGAGCAGTCTGCCCCCTAGTTCTTATTACTATTAGGAAAAGGAAACAACTAACTCCTCCTTTATATCCCACACCTGGCTTTGAGAAAGGTGGCCAAAAATGTGCTTAAAATGATGAAAAAAGTTTGAAAAGCATTAAAGATTATAAGTCATTAACATAATCCACCATTTTCCAACTCATAAACCCTACGAGGCAGCCCCACAACCGCTTGACATCAACTTTTAGCTCTCTCTCTCTCTCTCTCTCTCTCTAATGCGCTGAGCTCCACTGCCGGCCGCCGGCGCGTTCCTCTCAGATGGGCTCGTGCATGTCGTCCCGGTCTCCGGCGAGATCGGCGGTGGCGGCGGAACCTGACGGCTGACCGCAGCGCTTCCTTCTCTTTGTTCCGGTCTCAGATCAGCGTCAAGAGCTGGAAGGAGAGGAAGAAGCTGAGGAAGGAGGAGAAGAAGGGCAGAGGTGGGGTTGAGGGAGGGTGTTTGATCGGCGGTTGTCTGGTGCCGGCGGCGGGGAGCTGGCGGAGGACAAGCTCCACGGCGTGCCCGGCCGGATGTTCCTGAACGGGCCAGCGAGGTTGCTTGTCTGCATACTCAGCAAGGAAAGAAGGGTACTAACCAGGACGCAATGATCGTGTGGGAGGTATTGGTTTTTAAGCTTTTTTCTAGTTTTTGTTGATGTTTTTGGGCATCTATTTGTGGTTTTCGTTGCAAGAGAGGATTTTTTATCGGTGATGATTTCGTGGGAGGAGAAGGGATTGGTGGATTTGATGTTAAATTTAATTCTGCTTTTGGTGGGATGTGTTTTGATGGTGCTATCAAAACCCAGAATCCAGATAACCCATTAAAGGAAATGGTGTTTCCAATTGAGATAGGAACATTTGAATTTGTTATTTTTCTGAAAAGAGATGTTTCTTCTTTTGTTTTTTCGTTTTTGCATTTTTGGATTCATTTTCTGGATGATTGATATGGTGGGAACTGGGAAGCTTTCAATACTCTTTTTTTCTTCAATTTTCCTTATAAACCTCTACTATTGATATTTTTAGAAGGATTTTCTCTTTTTTTTTGTATTAATTATCTTAGGATATCAAGTTATCAATTACAGGTCCTTCGTACTTCGTAATTACCATTTGAGACTAATCTTTCGGATGGTAATATTAGTATTAAACTCCGTATTAAAATAATATCATGTAATTTTTATTTAATTCTTAATCTCCTTCAGATATTGTTTTTTGTTCGAAACTGTTTAAATAAATTTTCAGCATACCCAGAAAAATTAGAAATGCATGAAACACGAACAGAAAAAGTAAAACCACAGACAAAATTAATTTTTTTAGTTATAATATAAGATTAACCATCCCTTTTGTTTGAAAAGTTGCAGAAAATCTCCAATCCCTACTCTTAGCACTGTTCGCATTATTTGGAGTCTTTCATGTATAATTATGAGTATTGGACATTTCCGTCTGCTATTCAGCATCAAAATTTGTGGCCATTTCCACTTTAACTTATGATGCATGGATGCTACTAAGAGCTACTCTTTTCATTGTGTCATTCATGTTATTTGGACCATGTCACTATTTCATAGTGGTTACATATTAGTTACATTTTGCCTTTTCTGTTCCTAGGTTCTAATTTTCAAGGAAATTTGCGGTATCTAGTACGACATGGCCTCTAAAACAATGTTGTACTGTATATTGAATTTTTCATATATATAAGAGCATAAATGTATCATTTCTTGAATTCACATCATATGCTCTCAGAGGGATGAGTTGTATGCTTGAAGATTGTACTAAATCTAGTTTATGTAGATATGTGGGTAATGAAGAGTAGGATATTACATCTAACTAACTGAATATCTCTAAGTATTCTAAAATTATTTGAACATGTCTTTTGGAGCATGTCCCATGAATGGTGCAAAATGCCAGGTCCTAATTTTGGACATTATATGCATATCCTGTGTATTTGTGTGCTCAGACATATAATTTTGGAAACAATGAAAAGATGCATTAAAAAAAAATCATTTTAAGCATCCCTTCATTTGATCCTAGTCAGAGGCTTGTGTATGGACATATATTGAGGACCAATTAGGGCCTGTTTGGATGTTTGGGCAGAGGTTAATCAAGAATAGAAGAATTATGGTAATGGAATGATGTTGCAAATGATTCCGAGGAAGAAAATAATACTTCAAAATTTTTGAAACTTATGGTTTGGCTGCATGGGAGAAGTTCTATGGGAAAGATGATTGCATTCAATACTAGTTGTATTATCTCTTCTTGTCCCTAACTTTGCATCTAAGTTATTGACTCTTTTGCATGACCCACAATCATCTCCATCATAAAGTTAAAGATTTGGGGACTTGATGGGGGAGTAATGGTGGGATGATCTAGAGGGAGGGTAGAGAATGGCTCGTCCGTGGCAGAGTTCAATAACACATGTAGAAATGAGATGAGCTTTAGTTAACATTACCACAGAAATTCCCTGGCCTCCATAAGTAATTCATTCATCTAATACTGCTCTATCATACATGTCTTTAACCTTGATCAGTATGCCTATTCTTATGCCTTCTAAAAGCAATTTAAATTCATCTCTCTCTCTCTCTCTCTCTCTAGCTGATATTGTTTTTATGATTGTAGAATTTCACTTTGAGAAGTGACACCATCTTCTGCGGAGTATTTGATGGTCATGGGCCATTTGGTCATATGGTTGCCAGAAAAGTCAGAGATTCTCTTCCTCTTAAGTTGTGCACTGAATGGAGAGCTAATGTTAGTGGACATGATAGCCCTCGTCAAAATGGTAGCTTGTCCGGGAGTATGAATTCTGAAGAAACAGCATCCATCAGCATTGATGATGACTGGGGCGAGTCCATTGATGAGGATGAAAAGATACCTGAGAATTATATTCCGCTTAAACAGTCTTTCTTGAAGGCTTTCAAGTTGATGGATAAAGAATTAAAACTTCATCCAATAATTGATTGTTTCTGCAGTGGAACTACAGCTGTTACTGTGGTAAAACAGGTAATAAGTTGCAATAAATTTAATGATTTGTTGCTTTTACCAGTGTTCAAAAACTTCTCAATCTCCAAGTTGGACTTGGTGGAATGATTCCCTACTCACCAATTTATAATATATGAGATGTTCATTTTTTCTTCTGGAAGTAATTGTGTAGTTATAGAAGTTCCAAACCAAGTCAACTTGGCTGAGCTCCAAGTCAGTTGGCAAGTTTTTGAACATTGGCTGTGCCTCCATCAATTTGCAGGCTGTTATATTTTGTACAACTTGCTCTTCTCCAGGGACAGGATCTTATAATTGGAAATGTTGGCGACTCTAGAGCAATATTGGGCACACGTGATAAAGACAATAATTTGGTTGCTGTACAATTGACTGTCGACTTGAAGCCTAATCTTCCTAGTATGGCTTCCTCCCTGTTCTGTAAACTATATCTTGTGTAGTAGAAGAGTTTGGTAGAATATAGGCAAGCTTCTGGTTAGTAGCTGATTTTGCTTTTCTGATAAGCCAGGTAGGGCTTCAAAGACATTCTAAGAATTCTTTTGTCTCTGGCATCATGCCCAGTTGAATGCGAAAAAATTATCTAAGAATTTCCTCCAAGGTTCTGATATGACACCATCGTCACATCTACCACTTTCCACTAGTCAATTTGGAGAAACCCTTTCCAATGGGTGACCTGATAGCTCTAACCCCTCATTGTTGAGGTTGACAATCACTACAATTTAATTTGTGCACAAGATTTTAACCTTTTCGTACATTGTCTCAGGAGAAGCTGCCAGAATCCAGCAATGCAGGGGGAGAGTTTTTGCTTTGCAGGATGAACCAGAAGTTGCTCGTGTATGGTTGCCAAACAATGACTCACCCGGCCTGGCTATGGCCAGAGCTTTTGGAGACTTCTGCCTGAAGGATTATGGATTAATTTCTGTCCCAGATATCTCCTATCGTCATCTCACTGAGAAAGATGAGTTTATTGTTCTTGCCACTGATGGGGTATCTTTTTGACTCCTTTTAGAAGCTGATGTTTCATACATTGCTGAAACTTCAGTTCCTGGACTTGGAATGGCATAACTAAATCATTGTCGATTTAGAAAAAAAAAAATGGAGAAGAAGATTAAGATCTTTTGCTATAATATCTGGCTACCTGGAAATAATGAGCAGCTAATTTTCTGGTATATGTAGTCCAGTTGGCCTTCTTTCCCCACAGTGACCCACGCATTAACAATTGGGCTTATTTTAGGCTCAAATATTTCTGTATATAGCACATTCATACAGAATAATATTGAATGATATTGTTTAGAAGTATAATTCATATTTTACCTAATGATATGTTCACAGTGACAGATCTGGCTCATGACTAGTGACTACTGAGCATGCTATATTGACCAGGTGAGCTTGGGTATCCTATTGCCCAGACTTCAGGCTCATGGACCTCCTTTTCACAACCTTTGATGAAAATAAAAAAATCTGAAAGTTTACCTTTTCCATTACCTTTCATCATATTATCTTTCTGCACGACATGTGGGTAATTCCTTATAGATTTTGCCTTAACTAGCAGAACTGTGCCTTTTTCATTCTCTTTTATATTCTTCACTGAGCTATGCTTTTATCTGTTTGAAGTAGCTGTGCATTTTACCTGGCCAGACAGAGCATATTCTAGGGCACATAATGAAACTCTGGGCCTAAACTTGAGTACGTTGAAGAGTAAATGTTTCAGGAAAGATGTTTATCACTGGATTGCCTCCATGATGTGATCACAGTCTTCCATGGAATTTAGGGAGGAAGTCCACTCCGTTTGCATTATATCAGAGTGCTAATATGTTTTTTTTAGTATTTATTCTTCCTATCTGGAATATTCGAACTACTATGTGTAATACTGGCACAGCATTCGAATGAGGAATCAATTTATCTTTGCCATTCTCTGATTTATCCTTTTTTAACAAGTTCTCAATATATCCATTTAACAAATTCACGATGACAAGATTATTAGAGACTTTTTCTCTTTGATTGCTGATTCAGCAAAGATATTGTTGTTCTTTTGTGTGCTAACTGCTAATGCATGTCATGCTTGTATTGATCATGTTTGCATTGTTTAGAGTTTTGCCCACATGAGATTTCATTATTTCTAGACAAAGAAGTGGCAGGGAAGTTGCCCACCACTTGTATATTCAAAACATTGTTGACTGATATATTGATGATGAATGTCTGGCGTGAGGCAAAAACTTTTGTAACTGAGAACATGTGGCTAACTATTTGTAGGTTTGGGATGTTCTCTCCAACAAGGAGGTTGTTGATATAGTGGCATCAGCACCAACTCATGCAACTGCAGCTAGAGCTCTTGTTGATTGTGCAGTTCGAGCTTGGCGACTTAAATTCCCCACATCAAAATTGATGATTGTGCTGTTGTTTGTCTATTTTTGAGGCGCCATCCCCATCTGATCCATCTGAGGAAAGTGACCCCCGGGAGATGCCTGCAGAGCAAGAAGAGATAAAGGTCCTGGGTTCAAAAGATGAAGAAGACAAGGAAGAAAGGCATGGATCAATAACTGTTGAAGCTCATACTTCTGTTTCTACATTAGAACATTCATATACATTTTGCAATGCTGATGAGATTGTACCGATATCTGAGGAAAATGAGGTAGAAAAGGTGTCAGAAATATGTCAATCCACAAGAAGCCTTGCTGATTGCATATCCACATCAGAGGAGGAGGAATGGTCTGCCCTCGAAGGTATTACCAGGGTAAACTCCCTTCTAAATCTTCCCAGATTCTTGTCTGGTGATAAAAGGTCCACCAGTTGGAGAAAATGGTTGTAAGAAGTGACAAGCATCTCCTACAAGGAATTGAGAAATCCCAATTGGTCATTCTTTCCATCAACAAATACAACAAGACGTCGATCAAGGAGAAAAGCCTCTAGAAATTTGGAGCTAAAATTATAAGAGAATTATATCACGTGATACTTAGCTCCACCGGCCTTCATGAAGCCAATGGCTCAGTTTTGAATACGCTTTCATGAAAAGTAGGTAGCAGGATTTGTTTATTGTTTGTTTGAAGTCAAGTTTATGTTAAGTTCTTAGTGTAGCACGTCAAAACCTGTGTTCTGTTATTTTATTGTGCTGTTGTTGGAGGGTCGCACTTCACAGGTTTCTTTACTCCTGTAATTTTTTTTCCTTTTTGGAAGAACCTGTGAATTATGTCTTGCCTCCTGCCTGGATGAACACATCTTTTTATATAGACATTTTTTATTGTATGTTTAATCTTATATTGCCAAGCATCATCCTTTCCAATACCTCTTGTGCTAGTCTGACTTAGGCTGCTACTGTTTGTTCTGGTTAGTGTTTCTCTCTCATTATGTTTGTGAATATAAGTATTGTGTTATCAGGGGCTTGGTTTGTGGTTGTATGGTTCTCTATATGTATCCTTTTCGAGCATATGAGGGACTTAATGTGTTACTCAAAAACTGTTCTATCCTCTGGATTTTTCCTTGGCATGCATCAATGGGGATGATGCAATGCACTACTATGTGGCTCAAAATTCTTGTGAATGGTGGTGAATAAAACAGATTCTGAGAAATCTCATCAAGGCAATCCTTATTCCATTCTTTCGTGTTCTGTTTATTCATATAACTTTGAATACTTGAAACATTTGCATATTTAGATCTCTTTTTTACTGCTCTTTTTAAATTTTTTCTAAATTCCAAACTTTATTCATCTTGTGGCACTATCTAGTTTTGCAAGTAATGTTGAAGACATCCATTGATGACCATGGATGATGTGGTGACATCTAATTACATGTGATAAGGAGTTGGTAATGCTTGTCAGCTTTGTTTTGATAATTCATTACTTGGTTTTAGAGATCATTTGATACTTGAAAATTGCTAAATGTCCTTTGGGTTTTGTAATTTGTTACAATTCCTTGATCTGACTCATTAGTTTCTTTCATCAATCTTTACCGTGCAAATCTTCCAGATGTATTTTGCATTCAACAGTCTAGGCTAATCACGTAATTTAGGCTGGAAATATGAGTTGGTATGTGTCTTACTTTGTTGAATCCATGATCCAACAGAAAATCCAACCAAATCCTATTGGATTTCTTAAACAGGTACTAATTGATTTCTTCCGCCCATCTTTGTGGCACAAAGCTTACACATATGTTTTGCATCGAATGGTAGATCTATGCCTGCCATCATACCTATCCTAGACTCAATCTGGTGAGTGTCAATAAAATTTTTATACGCAAAGCGATATTGAGCCTCCTTATTTACCATGTACAGTTATTTTTGATTCTCTTGATAAACTTTCCAGGGTTGATCAGCTTTTTTGGGCCGTTATTCTTTTAAGTTTGTCTTTTACTTCTTTATTTCCTCTTGCAGCATCATTCTGTCCGCTGCTGCGATTTTGTTTGTATGGCAGCAGGATATTGTATTTTGTTGTTTTGTTACCGCTACACTCCACCGTTAATGGAGCTACTGCTGCTTGTATCGGCCCCAAAGCTCCCCCCCCACCTCGCGCACACAAAAAAAAAAAATCTCTGCAAATACTTGGATCTAACGGGAGCGCCGTTAGTTCCGTTTTGGTCTATTGGACTGTCTGCTCTGAGATTCGAAAACGAGCTGACGTGGTGAACGACGGAGCATCCTCTATATGATCCGTCACCGTTAGAGGAGACCATCTCAGGGTCCTCGGATATTTATGGAGAGGCGGACGGGCATCCAGCACGTGCATTGCACATGCTTGTCAGAAAATGGATTTATCTAAATGACCCCTCCTTCGATATTTGATTAGATCTTGGTCCGCTTTCCCGTAACATAAAGTTTGTTTTTATAGGGATCCATATGCAAAACTGAAGTCTGACACGAATTTGACGTCGGCGGCCCAAAGCCGTGTCCTACCTGGGGCGGTGACCATAACCGGATCTTTCTATCCTGCTTCCCCCTCTCCCTCTCCCCGTCCCCTAGTTCTTTTTCTTCTCCAACCGCGAAGAGCACAAGAGGGAAGAAGAGAGAGAGGGAGAGGTCGTCAAGAAGACGAAAAGGAGGGAGGCAGGGTTTGGATTGGAATTAGAGGTAGGCGGGTATGGCGTTGAAGTTTTTGAACAAGAAAGGATGGCACACGGGGAGTCTCCGCAACATCGAGAACGTGTGGAAGGCCGAGCAGAAGCACGAGGCCGAGCAGCGCAAGCTCGAGGAGCTTCGCAAGCAGATCCAAGAAGAGCGCGAGCGCTCCGAGTTCCGCCTCCTCCAAGAACAAGCCGGCCTTGTCCCGTGTGACATTAATCTCTCTCTTTCTCTCTCTTTTAGGGCTGGATTTAGGGTTAGGATTTGGGGTTTTAATCTTCTGACGTTTCTTCGGGGATTTTCTTGGTTTTTTGTGCGTTCAGGAGGCAAGAGCGGTTGGATTTCTCTACGAGTCAGGGTTGGCGGTGGGAAGGGGAGTTCGGAGGGATTCAAGGCGCTCCAGCCCCAACCCCGGCCGCTGCACCAACAGCAGAGGCTAGTTCCTCCAAGGTACGATTTTTTGGTCCCCCTTCTTCCGATAAGCTCTTTATTGCCCTTGTACAGTTTTTGGAAGCAGATAGTAGCATTAGCACCTCAATTAATTCTACTTTAAAGGTAGATGATTTCATTTTTGGTGATAATAATAACCAGTACGAATGTCTGGTTCAGTTCTAGTTGGATCACCAATCTGAAGGTGCTGCCTTGAGTGCACTTCTTTTCTGGGGGTTATCTTGTGAGAAGACTTTACCTTGGATCAGTTAAAGGATTAGGGATTTTACTTTACAATCGAGGTGACCTTTATGAGATGTGTATCTTGATTTCTTGGAAAACTTCTATCAGGGGGTGGAGGGTGATCTAAGGGCCTGTTTGGTTGCCCGTAGGTGGGCATCTGAACTCAGTTTGGGCCAACAGAAACTCACTTCAGGCATTTGGTTGACCAGAAGTGGAGCTGAAGTTCCCACGTGGGCCATTTTAGGGAGAAATAGGCCCAAAGTGGCTTCAGCTGCTGGGGAGTCCAAGCCACTTCCGGGAAATGGGCTCCTCCTCAGACCATTTGCAGCAAACAAACAGGCCCTAAACTAGTGATCCTTAAAAGTTTGTGAAACTGGCCAAACTGTTAGCTAATCCAACCATGGGGGCTTCTTGCTGTGCACTATTACTGAGTTATGCTTTCTTATAAGCTAGAGTTGATATCCTACTCTTACCATAATTTCACAATGTCAGAAATCTTCCACTGCATACTATACAAGCTTGAAGGAGACTTCCATTCCACTTAATATACTTCTCTTCTCGGCAGTATTGTTAGTAATATCGTGCAAGCAAAATGGATTAGATGGCATGACCATTCACAACACTTTTTATATTTCTTTGGTTCCCTTTCCATTTACTGTAGGGCTAGTATCTTGGTGGCCAGACCTACTAGACACTTGGATATGATGTGTTGCTGGCCTTAGCTGACAATAGTAGACTATATGATGTAGCACACCTTTGAAGATTTCGACCCTGCTTTTCAACTTGATAACCTACATGTTGTGCTTTCTTTCTCATCTAGATTGCTGCTGTTACAGTGACTGTCTTTTGGTATTATATTATAGGGAAAATTATAGTAACACCCCTTCAACTTTTCGCAATTTACACTTACACCCTATAACTTCTAAGTTTTTTAAATTAGACCCCAAAACTTAAGATTTTGTTGCAATGTACCCTAGCCATCCATCTCCGTCAAAATCTATGAGCACATGATTATCACATGACAACTTCATATACTATATTCCATAAAACCCTTCATGGATTAGGAGAGGGGTTAAATTTTTTTGGCGGGTAGGGAGGAGACCATGTGGCCATGATGTGACTACTCCCCATTCCTCTTTCTTTTTGCTGGCTGGGAGTCATCCCATGGGAGGTGAAGGATCCTGTGCTCCATCGGGTGGTTCCTCTTTTTCTTGAAGAAGAAGAAGAAGAAGAAATGGAGGTGGATGAAGTTGTAAGGTTGTATTTGGTACACAAATGGAAGAACTGGAGGTCGATGAAGTGCTAGCATGCTTCTGGATTGAGAAAGAGTAGGAGGGCTTGGTAAAGATCTGAGCAATTTGGAAGAGAGCTGACATCGAGTTTGATGAGGTGCCGGCTAAGATGCTATTTGAGGCTATCCAGGTCGAAGAAGGGGATGTGTCAGTGACAAAAGTTCTGTCAACGATGGTCATTCTATTTGGAGACCAACAATCAATCAGGTAGTTGTCTTCAAAGAGGAACGAACCACAAACATGTAGAAGAGTTATGGTCAAAAGGATGCAGAAGCCTAATCCAAGTTTTCAAATGCCATTATGTCACAAGCCATAGATTCTTGGAGAAAAAGTCACCCCATTATCTCCCCCACATCCCAAAAAAGGCCAAAATCATCATGAAATAAACCCTATTCTAAAAATCCAATCTTGGAATGGTTTCTATGAGAATAAGAAAAGAAAAAAAACCAGTTATCAATAACTTAAACAGGAAAGTTCTAGTTTGCAACCAAAAAAAGCAAGTTGGGATATCGTTTTTGAAGCAATGCAAACGCTGTAATTGCACCTCACTGTAAATCATGCACTAATATATAGCACCTAATCAGCCAATATACACCCTCATCTGATAGATTATAACATTTCCCTATTACCATACATCACCCACCATTACATGGTTCTCATTCCATGTTAGACGTAAAAGGTTAACCCTTGTTACAAATCTGGGCTTCTGAGATATAGGGCAGCTCCTGAATCACTAGGCTGTTGAATTAACTCCACCCGTAGAAAGAATGAAGCATATCATACTTCCCTATGGTATGGAGAAGAGCTTGCATTAATGCTGTAAAATGACTTATCAAGGATTCCAAAACATTATCATGCTTCATATGAGCCAATTTCAGAGAGACAATCCTACTTCGTTAAGGGAGGAGGATAATCAAACTTCGCAGTGTACAGCTCAAATATTGGACTCCGATCATCCAAAGAGAACTCGACGAAAGCAAGGCTATTGCACTGGGTGACTCCAGCACATAGGATGTCCTTCTCGATAGGTTCATACTCATTGCTAGATATTTCAATAGCCTGGTTTGAGAAGTAACTTGCGACATCAGAAGAAAATGTAATTCGCTTCTTCTCATGCATATCTCTTCAATAGTAGGATCTTTCCAAACCTCCTCTACTACAGGGGCACGCTCACACAGTGTAGTAGGGGAAAAGGCATATAGATCTCCCATAGCCATAATTTCCAGCAGCCAATCAGAAAAATGTTTCGATCTTTGATGGATCGACTATATGCATTTATTATTTCCTCAACTCTTCTTTCCCCTTGGATGGATTTCTCGGCATGCAGAGCAAGAGATTTTGTTCTCCTCTAAAGACATCCTCAAATCACTCTTGACCCTAAGCAATGTATTGAGATATTTGTATAAGTTGTTTTGAATCATCAGCTTCATGTCTTGCATTTCCTCTAGAATGAATTTGTTCCATATAGAAATTGTCTGCTTAAAAATATTGCTTGTTTAAAGCAAGTCAAAATATCAAGCAACCAACTTTACTAACTCAAAAGAGACAGTCAACTTGAACTAAAGTTCGTCGTCTTGGTATTAGGCTCCGTACTAGTGCCAACCTACTACTGTGTTGGTACGGGTTGGTTCGGTGCACTGAGTGTTGGTATGCCTCCCATACCACATTCTAGTATTGAATTGATATGGTACGATACGGCAAACCTTGGCTGAAACTATTGAAACTCAGTAGAAAAAGCCTCACAAAAAGGTATCAAATGGGGATAAAAGGTAAAAGATGACACCTTTGCATTTGCACCTCCTAATAGTTTTACCACATCAGCAATAAGGGATCAAGGGCCCACGAAGGATCGAAACCTTTTCTCCATATCCAGACTAATCGTCACAAAACTCCGAAAGAAACCAGTGCACTTTGATCGATTCGATGGGACCTCAAGTATGGCTTCCAGAGATTAAGAGGGATAGAGAGAAAAGAGAGAGAAAGAGCAAAATAATGGAGAAGAGAGAGAACTGAGTCAGTGAAAATCTAATAATAAATTGGGAAAATATTTAATAACTTAGAATCTTCTTCAAGGTACTTTAGTCATTTCGCATATACTATTAATGGTGTTAGAGCTCAGATGAATGGCTGGGCCACATTGAAACAAAACACTAAGTATTGGGGTCTAATTATAAAAAAAAAAGAAGAAGTTTGGGTGTAAGTGCAAATCGCAAAAAAAAAAAGAAATTTTCAGGTATTATATGAAGATTCTACTGCCTCAGACTTCAGTCACCATAAAATCTTCCATGATGACATTTCCATACACTCTAGAAGCGTGGAAATATAAGAGCATCAAAAATATTCTTAATAATCAATGTTATTATCACAAAATGTCTTTCATATTGTATCACATTAATGACAGAACAAAAAAATTAGTGGCACTCAAAGTGCCCAGAAATTGTAAGCTAAGTTGCTCACTTGCATCAAAATGCTGCTAAGCCATATCAAGTGCCCATGCTTCCTGCTGACACAGCCAAGACAATCCATTTTTTGTGTGGCAAGGAGTGTTTACTTTGTCCAAAATGTTATCATTCTAGAATTTTAAATAAAGTGTCTTTATAATGCTGGCTGGTGATGATGGATGAGTCCTTGGTGGATATGTGGATTTTCGATCATATCCAATTCTTGAAAACGACAATTTTCTATGTAACAGCATTCCCTTAGCTGTTTATCTATATCTTTGAATAATTAGTCACTCTTTAATTGCATAACAAAGAAATGGAGACGGTGGATCTTTGTCACATGGTATTGATTTTGAATTACTTGTATCTGAGCATATGATAGGTATTAGGAAAATATTTACTGATTAGGTAGACAGGTAATGGGAGTTGATATCTTTGCCTGAAAACTCAAGGTAGTATAAAATGCTGTAAGTAATATATCAAAAATATGGAAGAAATACTAATAATTACCTATCTATCATGTCCAAAATTTGCCTAGTTCAAAGGAGATTTCTACTAACTTTAGGATTTCAAACATTCTGAACTCTCATAAACTTTACATGACTCTGTATAGATATGAAAATTGACATGTATGGGGCTACTTGAACTGGTGCTTGAGTTGAGAATGGTTGTATCACTTTTATGTTTATTCTAGAGAGGCGGCAGGAAAGTAGGTTTTTCAAAAAAAAAAAAAATCTATAGAATTCTAGTCACTTTGCTGTCACTTTTCACATAATAGTAATACAAGGATTACATGTTTGCTCTCACGCTAATTAATTAATGACATGATTGTGGTTGACTTAAACCAGATGGAGTGATAACGAAAGTTGCTTGATAAAAGGAGGTGAGACATCAAGAAAAGGTGTGAGAGTTGGATAAGATACTAGAATTAGTGTGATACACTATGACTACCAATATGCAGCATCTATTTGACATGCTTCTTAAAATTGAAGCCCTTATTTTGTTCGTTTCTAGCATTAAGTAGATCTTTCCCTTTGAATTAGCTTTTCATTTACTTTGATCACCCCTTTTGAACCCCATGCTAGCTGCTGCCTTGTCTTTTATCTTTAATGTAGTATTTTACTTAATAATCTTCTTAGGATTAATAATTATCTTTATATCTATAATATTTTAAGAGCATGATCTATGCGGTTGTCTTTTGCGCATGATGGTGGAAAGTTAATTAGATAGATTTGCCAAGATTTCATTATTTATTGAATTTTTTAGATGATTGTTTTTGGAATAACAAACTCAATTTTTATAAATAAGATTCATATCCTAATTCAATCACTATTCTCTTTCTTGGAAAAATCTTACTTAACCCCTTGCTTTTCCTGGCTTTCCTCCTGGGATTTTTTTCTTATTTTATCTACTCTAGTGTGACCCTCCTACTCCATCCCGATTAAAGAAAAAAAAGGAAAAATGACTACATTCCTATTAAAGAAAAAAAATAAAGAGCTGTTTAATTGCTTGCAATATGCAACTGCATGCTATTTTCAGCAGCAAAAGAAGCTGCAAAACTTCTAATTGGAATTGCAACCATGGTTGGTCGCAGTCCCAACTACAAAGAATTTGCAATTGAAAAAGTCCTTTGGTAATATTATTACTAAACTAATATTATAATATCACTTAGTTAATATAGTATTAATAATAGTAATATTTTATTATTATAATAGTAATATAATCTTAATATTATTATTATAACTACTATCACTACTTTAATAATATTTGTATTATATAATCATAATATTATTATCTTATAATTTGTAATATATTTCTTTATACTATAATAATTTATTATACTATATTATATTATTATAACTATTTATAATTATTGTATTGTATTATAATATTATTGTACTATTATAATAATATTATATCACTATATTATAATATTATTATTACAATGAAATTGCTTTATTATTGCAATAGTAGTAGAGTGTTTTTCTATGGTGCTTCAAAGGATATAATCACCTTTTAACAAAGTCAAAATTCTGGCCATTCGATCCAATGTGGATGGTCAAGATTAATCCACCAATAACTGCCTATAGCCAGTCATGTGCATGGTTGGTGCAGTAATTTTCTTAAAATTCAGGATTATTTTCATAGTGAGATGAATGGCAGAGGAGCATAATTTTGTCAAAGTCAAGGGGCTCTTTTTGAACAACCTTCTCTCCTTCAACCCAATCCCTAGACCCTTACCATGGAACTTGGAGGAAAAGGAAGAGGAGGGCTGGGTGGAAGATGGAGGAGAGAAGGGTGGGTTGAAGATGGAGAAGAGGAGGAAGGGCAGCTTGAAGATATAAGAGGATAAGAGGAGGACGAGTGGTGGGTTGAAGATGGAGGAGGAAAGCGGGCAGCTGAGTCGGACAAGGCCATGCAGTGGGTGGTGATTGGGAGGCGGGCGGCTGCTGGTGGCAGGGAGGGATATTTTTAGAAAACAATAAAAAGAATGGCAACCAGTTTCTTAACTTGCTAAAAGAATTACCCTAACTACCCTTACTAGTGGATGGTTAGGGTTTTCCTATCTTTCTAAAAAATAAGAAAAGAGCACCATAGAAAAACCCTAGTAGTAGAATATATTATATTTCATATTATTAGAATATTATCATAATATTATGACAATACTACTACTATTGTAATATTTTTCTCTTTTGTATTATTATATTATAGTAATATTATGTTATTTTTCTAAAATCTTATTATATTAATAATATATTTGCATATCAAATTGTTTATATCTATATAATTTTAATTTCTATAGTAACTATTCTTACAGTAATCCAGTGATAATTTAATAGCAAAAGTTTTTTCCATTATAATTATCAAAAATAATTTGATAACTAATATACTATTAGAAAAAGTGAACAAATAACTGTTTTTCAAGGTTAGCTGTACCAGCTCAATTACATGGTAACCACATCTCTATTCACTTCAATAAGCAAACAACTGCAGTGACATTTGCAGTTTTCAATTATGGGCAAACAAACAAGGCCGCTTTCTACAACTGCAATTCCAATTGCAGTCAATTGAATTGAATAATGCGTCTCAATTGCAGGCAACCAAACAACTGCTAAGTTAAGTTCTTTGAATAAAACGCATGTTCCAATGTACTAGTGTTTACATAATATATGGGAAGGAACATATTTTCAAAATGATGATGAAAATGATGGCTGAATAAGTTGTTGAAGTTTTGCCACTTCCAAACCATAAAAGGTCAGGGTTTTGCCAGATACTCCATAATCCATATATTATGTTTACTCTTTTAACATTGACTGCCGATCTCACTATGAACAGTCGCGATACACGAAGAATGCCCAGAGTAGCTAATTCAAGTCGAAGTGCTATGGCAAGTATGGTAATTGCCAGGATTTTGGAGGGCAAGAAAACCTGAATAGGTCATGAGTAGGCCAAAACTATTGGTACTTTTGTAAATAACAAAAAATCAATCCCTGTTTGATATCTCAAGGTGAAGAGAGAGGGGATTTGTCTTTTGCCATCCCATGGTTATTGGCCATGACCCCAGGCTCCTTTGTCTCCCTTTGTCTCTCTAATACCACCATGTTTGTTGGGGTATGCAGTGGAGTCAAAGAGGACTTTGTTGGGTGGAGGAAGCCACAGAAGGAGTGGAAGTGATGATGTTGGAAGAGGCAGGGTGGTCGAGATGTATGAAGGATGTTGAGGTGGGCAGTGAAATGGTGATCGGAAGGAGGAAGGTTGGGTTAAAATGGACAAGTGTGTGGTGGTGGAGTTATAGGTGGGGGCTGAGAGAATTTGCTGGAAGATCATTGCTGCCAACAGAAGCAGGCAGTGGAGGAGGTGATGTAAGGGGGGCTGGAAGGGAAGAGAGGGAGAGAGGAAGGTAGGGCGAGAGGGAGAGAGAGGTTTGATGTATGACATTTAACTTTGTCCTAAATGAATTATTTATTAAGGTGTTTCTAAATGCATTTGACTCCTCCAAACTCCAAAATTAGCTCAAGTTATGGGGAAGATGATGCTTTTTAAATTATTTTGATGCCTAGAACCTTTAGTAAGCTTTAACAAGTAAATGCAACAGTAGCCCACTTCTAACATCTTTATGGTAGGTCAAACTCATTTGGAGTCCAACTCTCCTCCAATCTGTAAAAGTTGCATTTAAACAATTTTATGAGTGGGTGCGTCCAACATATTTCTGCTCAGCATGGATTCTTTAAGATGGGCTCATGAGTCTAAGAATCACAAGTTTAAGTATATGAGGAGCTGCCTATTATCATTGGTCCCTTGTTTTTAATTTTGCATGAAGTTTGGTTTTATTGTCTATATTGGTACTCTTTTTTGCCCTGAAATTTTGAACTGCTTGATATTTTAATGCTATCAAGTGCTTGTGTATTTTTTCCAATATTTTTGCAATATTCTAATCCTTTATTTCTAAAATATCCCAGGCAGCTGTTCCTGGTGCTTTATTTGAGGATAAGCCTCAGTCTGCAAATGATGCTTGGAGAAAACTCCATTCAGATCCCTTGCTTCTTATCCGACAACGTGAGCAGGATGCACTTGCCAGGATAAAGAATAATCCCATCAAGATGGCCATGATCAAGAAATCTGTATGTCATTGGTCCATTTACTCCATGTTTCTATAAATGCTGTAGTGTGGGGCTTTCCATGGAACCATTTACAATAACACAAAACATTACTACTCTTACCAATCCAACTCAGATACTCAAATTGCATCTTGCATGGACACAGGCACATATCTAATGTCTGATGCAGTGATAGGTGAAAGTAAGAGATATGGGGATGCATGATTAAAATAATTTTAACTAAACTCTCTCTCTCTCTCTACATATATATAATGTATATTCATATTTTTAGAATATTTGCACATGTTTCTCATCTCAAATAAAATTAGCTCAAAGGTGTAGGAAACATGATAAGTTCACAAAGTTATTTTAATAGTTACTTAACCAAGCTCAAACTATGAAAGCCAATCTTTGTGGCTGGTCCAGCTGATTGTTGGATAGGCCAACTCTCCCTCTATTTATTCAAAGTGCAATTGAAGAATTTGATGAGCACCTAAGAATTTGACATGTCTGACTAGTGGATACAATCATACATAACCAAATTCATGGGTACTTATCCAACATGAATTCTTCTAGATGGTTAGGAACATGTGGGTAAATAGATGAAACTAAGACCCTTGATATACATTAAAATGTGTGCATGCTTAACAATTAGATGATAGATTTAAAATAAAACAATTATGAAAGAGAATTTTCAAAATACTTATCCATTTTGAGAAATTGTTTCTCTAAGTAGCAATAATGCAATCCTGCACCTTCTTCATGATAAAGGGGCTCTACAGCTTGTTTCATTCAACTAATTTACTCTAAAATACGACCTAGTTCAGTTATTTCTCTACCATCAAAGGTATCCTTGTGCCTTACATTGCCCTTTTGCTTAGCTGATGTGCCTACACCATCTGTTGTCCCTTAACCACCTGGTTCAGTACTAAACCCAGGAATCAGGAAGTTGTTTGTGCTTTGACTCTCACTTCCATATGTGCCCTACTGAAGCATTTGAGGATTCCCACCAAAATGGAATAGTCCATCCTTATAATAGCTGATGTAATGCGGAGATCTAATGCATCATGTACATTGAATGGATGTCCATGAGCTCTGTCTGCAGTGCTCTGCATATGTTGTAATAAAATGTGCTTGTTTTCATGATTGGCTGTCAGCTTTCTAATACCCACCTGGCCCCTGCACGTTGACAGTTATCTGTACAAAAGCCATCATTCTCAACAATAATTTCAACCCTAGGATTTTCCTATGTGATAAGACCATTACTCTCACAATATTAAATGGTCACTGTATAGTTACTGTTAACAATCTGGTGTAGATTACTCATGCTTAAATCTTCATCAATTGCTTGTGCTTTTCTTTTTCTGAGACATTGCTTTCTTGCTAATGTGTCCCTCTTCATCGTTATGCTGATGTTTATGTTTTCTTTTGGCTGACTGCAAAATGAGGTGTTGAACATAAAAATTTATCATTCTTCCTCTTTACTTTCATGGTGTATTTTATTCTTTTGGTGTATTTGAACTTTTGTATTCATCTACCAATTGGAACATGAAGTTATACTATTGCATGTTTCATGAGGTAGCAAATCCAAACAGCATAACAAACTACCAACCCTTCAATTAGAATTGGTAGTGTGAATCATGTATTGCCTTCCTAGTGGCTGTCAAAGTGATTACAATATTGTAGGCCAATATCCCGATGTTTGGACATAGATGTGTCATGTATGTCACTAAATTCACCCTTGATTATGCAGGTAGAATCTGAGAAAAAGCAGAAGCATGAAAAGAAGGAAAACGAGAAAAGAAAAACACAAGCATCACCATAGCAAGTCTGAGAAGGAGAAGCATTCATCCAAAGTTCATTCAGATTCAGAAAACACAAGCAAAGGAGAAGAAGAGACAAGAAAGAGAGATACTGCAACATCTGAAAGGCGAGAACACAGCAAGTCAAAGCATGAAAAGCGATCATCTAGAATTCATGCTGATTCTGAAGTCAGTAGCGAAGGTGAGGTAGAGAGAAGAAAGAGGGACAAATCAACGTCTGAGCGTCACCGACATATTAACTCAAAGCATGATAAACATACATACAGAGTTCATTCAGATTTGAAAAACACAAGTGACGATGAAGAAGAGAAAAGAAAGAGATATCGTTCAACATCAGAGCGTCATCGACACAGTTACTTGAAGCATGAGAAGCATTCATCCAGAGGTCGTTCAGATTCAAAATACCAGAATGAGGGAGCGAGCAAAAAGGGTGATCTTTCAAAATCTGAGCATCTTCATCGTAGTTCTGAGCTTGGGATAGAAAGCAAGCTGAAGCTAACTGATACCCAGAATCCACAAGAGGAGCCTGGCTACAACCACCGTCGGGGTGTCACAAAGATGTCTGAGGAAGAGAGAGCAGCTCGGCTGCAAGAAATGCAACTCAATGCAGAGCTTCATGAAGAGCAAAGGTGGAAACGATTGAAGAGAGCAGCTGAGTCCGATGCCCAGGAGGCATTGCGGGCAAGTTCTTCCCGAGGCAAGAATTCTTAGATGCTGCCCAAAAGAGCATTTATGGAACAGAAGAAGGGGAAGCTCTACGATTGAAGAGAGTGTCCGTCGCCGTGCTTATTACTCACAAGGGGGCTCTGCAGCACATGAAAGCAATGCATTCCGGCGGTGATTGTGTTGCATGATTTGTTCCTGCATAAATTTGGAACTATACAATGCATTATCTTCATTAGAGTTTCTTTATGACTTCATTGGTATTGCTTTAATGTGATATCACTGCCTCAGAGCATCTCAGCATGGAGCCAAACTCTTGGTCAGGTGTTTTCTACCCCGAGCAGTAAGATACACAAATGTACGCATCTGATACTTAAGCTTCGAGTGGCTTGTAAGTTTCATGCAGGTTAAAATATAGCATTATAATCCCTCAGAAATTCCAAGATTATCATTTTTTTTAAACTTTGAGTTAAAGATTATCAGGTATCCAAAAGCCAGAAGATACTGTATCTTCTGGAACTGCCTCTGTATACATTTAATATTATTTGGAGTGCTTTTGGTTTGGAATTCAACTCAGTGAAGAAGTAAAGTACCAGAGTTTCAATAATTCTCTAGGTGAGAGTGTCACTGAGAAGCTCTGACCTCATGGGATTTATTCATCAAAAAGAAGCTTTACTTTTTAAGGTTCCCTACCATGATCAACCCTGTTTGTTCTCCTACCATGTTGTGGCTCTATTATTGCTTCCCGATAAACTAGCAGACTTATATAGCTGAAGAACCCAGAATTTACAATGGTTCAAGAACAGCCAGTGGGCTGTTTGGATACTGTGCATGGAGACCTCAACCTGGCGCTGTATTTTGTCACGCTTCAAATTTGGAACATAACACGGCCATACTATCGAAGAATGGAGTCCACGATAATATAACACGGCCATACTACCGAGGGATGGAGTCCACGATAATATGAAGTCAATCTATCATAATCATCTAAAATCCATCAAATAAATAATTCAATTTTATTATTCATCAAATAATTGAACCAACATTAGTTCAGAGCATCTAAATCTAAAAGCAAGTACCAATCCGAATCTCAATATTCATAAATAATTTACTATAAGTTCATGATTGTCATATATCTAAATTTCATTTACAAAATTTTTCAGCTTGCATCGTAGATCTCCAAATCTGAATTCTTTTGCCGGTCCTAACTTTATTCCTCTGTTCAAATAAAAAGAAAACAAAAAGAATATGAGCTACACTAGCCCAGTAAGTAGAACTTGTGCTTCCTTATCGGATCAAGCATAATTTTTTTATGATAATACAATATTTAGAAATAACAGATAATATAAAATAAAGCATTTCATAGAGCATATAATAAAACGAGTCATAAACCAATCATGTATGCATAAATCATGAATATTAAATAAACATGAATCATAAATCATTCTTATCATGTATTCGTGTCATGTTTTGAAACATTGCTCCCAGATATTCGTGCTAAAGTCACTATTATATCCGTGACAGGGCCATGTTCTTAATCGATAGAGTTCTTAATTCATATGCCAACTTTATACCCGCTGGCAGGGCCATGTTTCGT
>KE505189.1:112467-126290 GCA_000441515.1 Elaeis oleifera | reverse complement strand
TTATTTTATAATATCTATTACTTGCTAAATACTGCATTATCATAGAAAACTTATGCTTGATCCAATAAGGAAGTGCAAGTTCTACTTACTGGGCTAGTGTAGCTCATATTCTTTAAATTTTTTTTCTTGTACAGAGAAATAAGACTAGGACCGGTGAAGAAAATCCAGGCTTGAAAATCTACGAAGCAAGTTTGAAAATTTTGTAGTAAAATTTAGTTTATTTTTATGAATTTGTAGCTATTATGAATTTTGAGACTTGGATTGATATTTATTTTTGGATTTAGATGCTCTAGACCAGTTTTGATTTAATTAACCATTTGAATTAACATTATTATTACTTTATTTATGATGCATCTGTTATTATATTTAAAGAAGATGAATGTTGGCTTCGTGTTATCACGGGTTGAATCTCTTGATAGCATGGCCGTGTTATGTCTCGGATTTGGGACGTGACAGTACGAATGGGAGATGTTCTCCTTGGGAGGAGCCCCACGATTATAGGGATAGTCCCCTATCTGGCGCACCACTATTGCAGTCAATGGCTCATGGCTCCACATGAGAGGTATTGTCCATTTTGGCTCATAGGCCTCATAGTTTTGCTCTTCAAAAGATATTTCATATGAGAAAAATGGCTCTTTTCTATATAAACTAGAGTCCTCCTGGACTCACAACTAATATGGGACTAATAATATCCTTCTTCTATACCACAATATTTATATACTCGTGAATATGTGCATACTTGCAAAACCACATTGTACAAGTGTTTGTAGTGCACTTTGCTATTGCACACACCAATAATCTATCTAAATGGATGTAACTAGTGTATTATTTATTTATATGTGCATGCATGAATGTGCAAAGAATTGCGGTAGTTTTGATGGTTAGCCACATGCATGCATTGTGATTGAAAGCAGCAATTATAGCAATAATACATCAGGAACTTATATAGATTCCACAATTTTTCTTATGATGTTTGAAATCTGGGATTATGGTGAGCATTTGCTGACTTGAGTTCGATATTACATTAATCTTTATGAAGAGTACCATATGTTTTCAGTTCTTGGCTTCTATTTGCGCTTCTACCATGAAGATCATTTTGATATGTTAAAAATAGAAATATGGGAATGCAATATCTTATTCACATCACAACATGTCATAAAGTATTAAGCAATATGATCGCATGAGTAGATTAGAATGTATATGATATGACATCCCAACATGATCCTATAATTGTTGGGAGTATATGAGATATGCCCACCCCATAAGATTTATGGACTATATATTATAAGATTCCATGATTAATGGGACATATATGGTACGCACAAGGTTGATGAGAATAAATGATATGTAATCCCACATATATTTACATAATTGGTGGGATTTGATTATAAATATGGCATCTAGTTAGTCATGATTTTTTCTATACTCCCCTCAAGTTGGACCATGGATATTATTGCAGCCAAGGGCGTATGGCTTAGTACGTGAGATATTGTCCACTCTGATCTACAACTAAAAGTGAAAATATTATGGATATTATCTGTTCAGATCCATTTTCATATCCAAATCAATCAAGATATGGACAAAATTTAAAATCTGACTAATGTCCGTATCTGTTTCCATATTCATAAAAAAAATGGATATGAATATGGATAGATAACTATCCGATCCATATACGAATATCTGAATCTACATATAATTTTATATAGCACTTGTTAATTTTTAAAAAATATACAATCAAATAGATATGTTATTAACTTAATGTATCATCTATTTAGTAATATCTTTGATTCTGCCATCATAAGGTTTAATTATCTAAGTAAATCCATAATTATATTAATATTTTCAGTATTTGAATGGTATCTATATCCATTTAAAACAAATATGAATATGAATTTTTGTGTCTGAATAATATCCATATCCGTATTTGTATTCGTCAGACTAAACAAATATAGATATAGACATATTGGTAAATGATTCATATCTGATCCGATTTTAGCCATACCTACAGCTTGCAGCCTAGGGGCTGTATGGGGCCGTTTTAGGTCTCACGATTTTATCCTTCAAAAAATGCTTCACGTGAGAAGGATGGTCTCCTTCTATATGAGCTAAAGTCTCTCTTGACTCACACTCACAATCAATGTGAAACTAATGATGCCCACCATTCTACACTATAATATAACCTCGCAGTTAAGGGGGAATCTGTATACTCCCACAGACCGTGTCTCTGTACTCTCATAGACTGGTGTACAGATGGGAGGAGCTCCATAGTTCGCAGAGGTTCGAACCCTCCTTCTAATGCCACCATTGTAGCCAAGGACTCATGGTTCAGCACATGAAGTATTGTCCGCTCTAATCTACGATCTGCAGATCGAGGGCTGTATGAGCCATTTTGGCCCTCACAATTTTGTCCTTCAAAAATCATCTCATTTGGAAGGATAGTTCCTCCTATATAAGTTAGAGTCTCTTTTGACTCACAACCAATGTGGAACTAATGATACCTCCTTTTTACACCACAACAGATTTTAAAATGCGCAACTTGCCCTTTAAAATTTGAAATTGAGCTATACCCAAAAATTTTGTGAAGATATCGTATAGTTAATAAGAGTGAAAAAATGTAGAATATATTAATCTACCATATAATTTGTCACAAATGATATGACAATCTGTCCCTATGTATTTCATCTATTCATGAAACACTGGTTTTGCAATCAATTGATCCCAAAAGCTTGAGATAATAGATAAAGGGTCAATATAGTTGGTATATTAGGCTTGATACCCTCCCTCACGTGCAGCTTAGACCACGTATGAGGTGTAACTGAGTCAGAAATGATTAAGAACAAAATAATAAATAGACCAGGGATAATTAAATAAATTATTAAACTGGAGGGATTTGAACTCAATACCTCAAGCAAACTTGAACTTTAATATCAAGTAAATATGAGAATGTAATATGTTATTCACGTCATCTATTTCTACCTGCATGTCACCAGTTCTTTTCTTCTCCCAACTAGTCATGAGTTTAGTTGTTCAAGGTACTGGTAAAAGGGCTAAAGCAATCGCATTTGAGGCCCCAAGGTAATAAGTAGCAACCCATAAATTCAAGGACAAGATTTCTAAATTATTTTTCTAATTACAACTATTGGGAGTTGGATCCTCTGTCATTCTTAACTTTTCTAAGTTCTTTCTTGTGGTTTCCATCCATGTTATGTTCTATTTGGCAGTCCAGTCAGCTGTGACGGCTACTAATGATTGTTTTGCATTTTTGGGAAGTGAAGCCCGGTGGAGCTACCATCATTTTGCTCGAAATTAAGAAAGAGGGGCAAGAAAAATTTGGTCCTTTACTTCCCCTCCCCTCCCCTGTCCCCAAACCTACCAGACCCCCAAGTTCGTTATCACCTATGCTTCTCTTAGGGGTTATTTAGAGACCTATAGCTCTTCTCTTAAGTTACAAGTATAGGCCAAACCACTTGTTTGGATCCTAGCAACTCAAATTGCATATAAATTGAGTTGCTCATTGGACTGCAACTTATGGCTATGGTGCAGCAGGTCAACTTGCAGTTGACCGTATGCTGGGCTGCAGCCAAGAGTAAGTATATTAATTTAAAAATTCTCACTTTATCATGCCCCAGATTAAAATGTGACTTGGCCATGCTACCATGGGGTATTGTCCACAACAGAAAGTCTGGATAAAAATTTCTCATAAAGTATAATAATAAGAGTGGTCGAAAGTTTTTTTGTTGTTAATTGACGAAGAAAGTGTGGGTAAATTGAGCATCTAAATACAGAGCTTAAAATTCAAATTACATAATCCACAATTTCATAGTCATAAACTAGCTTTATTATTAACTTGCAACTAAGCTTTGAAGCTTATTATTGACTTCCACTTAGCTTATCCCTCTCCGCTCATAGTAGCCTTATTATTTGAAAAGAGTAAAGAAAAAGTGAGCTTTATATCTTAATGAGTAACCATACACCATCTTACTAGATCAAGCATAAGTATTGCATGATTCAATGCATCATTTAGAAAATAACTTTTACTATGAAATAAAATATTTCACAATAATATAACAAATCATGCTGTGACAATCCAATCATGCATGAACGAATTATGTAGGTTCATAAAAATGAATTTAAGTATAATTTAAATCAACCGCAGTCATCAAACATTTGCCATTTAGCCATATTATTTTTTCAAACGATGTTCACAGATGTTTTAGGCTATGGTTAATATAATCTATGATAGGTCATTTTCGTAATCAATAAGATATCATGATTTATAATTGTTACCAACTTTAACCTATTGGTAGAGAGCCAAGTTTAATAGCTGCTAGCTCTAACTTGTCAATTGACCCTTATTTCCAGGGACAGCATAGCTATCTGAGAGCTTACAAATATTTCGTATTTTTTTACAAAATACCTACATAAATAGGTTGAAAAAATACTAAATGGCATCATAAAAGTCTAAAATGTCAATCAGGCCAAATATATCCTTATCATAGTAACATGTAATTTAGAGATCATAATTCCTACGTAAAATCATTCACAATGAAGCACAATACTTTTGATATATAAAACATGAATCATTCATAGTCAATTGCTTGATCCTGAATTTTAGAAAAATACAAGGATAATCATATCAAATATAATCCATTTCTTCATACTTAATATATTTAAAGTTGATCAGAAAATCAAAATCAGTAAATTTAATGTCAGAGGTGATGAAGGATGCCGCAGGCACCACCAAGAGGCCCTTCAAGATGATCCATACTTAGGCTATCGAGAGAAGACGAGACTGCTCCTTCTCCAGCGGTAAGGGCTCGAGACTTACTATCTCAACCCTCACCCAAAGCCTGACCGCATCCCTCCGCTTGGAGGTCCACGATGATGTTCCTTGGCCGCTTCTCGCTTGTGGAGGCTCTCCCCTTGTGCTCCCCCCATTCGCCTACGACCAAGGACTCAACGCTCGGCTCGTGATGGCCAAGAAGCCCAAGGTGGTACTTCTGAGGAAGAAAGAGGCTCGCTCCTTTGTCAGGGAGGATAAAGCTTGGTCTATGAGGTTGGTTATGGTAGACATAGAAGAAGAGGAGTGCAGGCCTTGAGAAAAGAAGCTTGCCCGAGTACTGTGGAAAAGGACAGCATGACAAGCATCCGAAAAATTCCGTTTGCGTACCATAAAGTCTAATATTTGGCTCAGTGGCTTAAGCTTGATGAATGGTGGAGAGAATGGTAACACGTCTCCAAGTTTTCCTATTTCTATCTTCCTCTGCCTGGGTCTCATGCTCGGCTTATAGTGCGATCTCGTGGGCTGCAACCACTTCATGGCCGACGATGAATATGATCGACCTATGCAAAATGATTGACTAATTTGCTATTATTATGACCGGAAGCATGATCAGTCTATTCAAATTATGTCCACTATTATGGTTGCTAAGTATGATCGGCCTATCAAAGATTATAGCCATTATCATGATTGATAAATATGATTAACACATTGGAACTTATGGCCCATGCCAGCCAATAGCATACTTAGCTGACTTTAAATTTGCATCCAGTATCATTATTAATATGCATGGTCAGTGAGTTATATCAACCCTCAATGCGTACATCTGTTTGTTTTTTCAGGAAATAGCTATATACCGGAGAAATCCTTGAATTTTCTTATATCAACACAAGCTGAACATAAACTGATTGCAAAATTGCTAAAAAGCCACCGCACAAAGAAGTCTGGCACATGGTAACATAACGCTTTTGACCCTATATTCACCAAACAGGAAGGACTAGCATTGAAAAAGTGTTATTCAGCAAAATAATGCTTATGAACTGCAATATATATTAGCATAAATATGAACATTCATTTCCCAGATGATTCTTGGCCCCTCCAACTCCATATAATGATAATGTGAGTTTGTGACCCAACAAGATTCAATTTTCTGATTTATACACTGCCAAAATAAATGTTATTGTTTGGCTCTATAGATTCCGTCTGGTAGGCCTAATGCCCATTTTGACTTTTCGTTGATTCCAGTCCAGGTCTTCAATATGAAGCTTAGCCTCCAAAATTCTAAATCCGAATTGGTAGGCCAGCTTAAATCTTATTGTACATCGGCTTCTTGTCTCAACGAAGGATGCAAATTATCAGAATCAACATTCAAGGCCAAAATCTGAATGTAAATTAGCATAGTCCTGGTTATGCATTTTCAAACATTACTCTTTTACTATGTGCGACTTACCTTCCATCACGTGGTAATACTGAAGACTTCTGGTCTATGGTACATGCAAGATCACAGTGGAAACTCTTTCTGAAGAACATCGAGGTTTCGTGAATCACAAGCTTCAAACATGTCATTCCGAGATACACAACTGTACAAATGGAAAGGGCATATTATCACTTGCTTTTGGGTATGTTTTCCTCTAAGAAAAACTTCTGTTTGTTTCAATAAGTTGCTTCATTTTCCAATTTGAATGCATATATGCAAGAAAAAAAACGTAATCAGCAGCATACCTGAGAGAAATCCTTAAATATTGCCATACATTGTCTGCTTTAGGATTCATTGAAAGTGCTCTCACATAGTATCGTAAAGACTCTTCATACAGACCCTGAACGAAGAACAAAGAAAAGCAGAGGGGGGAAGTGTTAGGTAAACCAAGATACAAACAGAAACAGTTGGCTCATACAAGTAAAAACAATTGCGTGTACTACAATATTGTTTGCTTCCAGACCTCTATCTCTTAAAACAGTTTATAATTCCTTTACTTTTCAGTTTGTTGTTGATGTTTGGGTTTTATTCAATTACTTTTAGGGGGCTGTTCTGTTGCAAGTTTTTTTAAATATTGTTCCGATGAAAACAGGATTCACAAAAATAGGATTTGATTGTGATAGCCCACAAAATCATTTAGGTTGTTTCCTTTCTGGGGGCTGAATAAGAATAGACTTTATAATCATTTATAAAGAATACTTCAAGAATCTGATATGAAAGTAGATGAAAACTAGTACTCACTAAGAACATAAGAGTACAATTGTTGTATGCAAGCCCAAGATAGCTTATATACGGCTGTAGACTAAAGAAATCTTACATTCATGAATCCAAGTGTTTGATTTACAATCAACATTATAATGAATATTATTCGGCACACAAATTCTCAAAAATTTGTAAATTTGGCAAGAGAGATACTGCAATTTATAGAGGTTGAGAAATCACTATGTACTGATTATTGAGGGTGAAGGGGAGTTGGGCTCAGACTCGTTGGGAATATAATGGTGTTGAATGAAGAGCAAAAGAAGAAAGATGTGCATGCTTGGGGTGGGCCCAATGGCTTAGCAGAGTGAAGAGAGGTTTTTTCTCCTGATTTAGGAACCTTGCAGCTTCAAAATCTCTTGATTGTAGGGAATAAAGATAACTAAAACCACCTTGCAGGTGGACTTTGTTATCTCAAGAATTGAGGAATTATGAGTGCTCGGTAATGCCCTCAAACCCATTAAATACTTTTTTCCTTTATTTCTCAGCAATAGGGAAAACTTCTGATGGTTAGTTAACCGCAGATGATAAATACATGCATCCATACAGCCCCTAAAGGAAAAGTGGAAAAGAACAATGGGAATAATCCAGCTTGCTTCCATGATTCACCTATTTCGCAGAAAGGAACAAACACAGGAACGCAAATAGGAAGACATCAAGGCAAAACAGAAATTATTAGTCATTAGATGGTGCACAGACTCGATCTGACTCGGTCAGTCTGTTGGTCACAGATTAATCGAAGATAGGGGTCCTTAAACAAGGGGTGGGCCCCAAGTCCCTCCAGACGGTCATTCCAGTCTGCGTTAATATATCCTAGCAAAGACAAACTAGAATCGATACATCATGACCTTGGTTACGACAAGCGAGTTGATGCAGGTTCAAGGAACACATATCTTAAAAAAATTATAAGAAGCAATTGGAAAGCAGGTGTAGGGCAAGTTTCCAAGGAGATTCAGAACCAAGTGCACCACCCTAAATGGAAGATTCCTACCACTAAGATACTGACACTTTGGGATGGCCTTGTGTCCCAATAATTCACTGCAATGCCATTTTTCCATGCCTTTTATTCCTTGTTTTAATGGTTATTTGAAGGCTTTCTTGTTATTTTATTTAAATTCATGAGTCATGACCTTTCTCCATGACATAATTGATAAATGGTGTATCATTTAAAATCATTATCCAAGTTTTCAATCCATTGGTACAAACACCTGCACCGTCACCTTAAGCCCAAGCAATGACTCAAAAACCATGCCATAAACCCAAATCTTGACAAACTAGTCCTAAAAACATCTAAATAATTGAAAAATTAAAAAGGGCATCCTCGTGAATCAACAGGATGCCCACTCAAGTGTCAGGCTGAGAGTATCCTGATAATGTCCCAACTCAGCCCTAGATTAGCCCTGGGACCAGGATTAAACACCTGGATGCAGGCATGGATCATTACCTTACTAGAAACATCAATGCCATAAGCTACATGAGAGTGTTACCGTGAACAACCACCAAAAGTCCCAATTGTGCCTCTCAAGTTCCTATACCATGAAACAGCACATAGGAAACTAAAGTAGGCAAGTTTGTCTTCCTCATAGTAATGTCTTATACATTCACCTCGAGTCTTCCCACTATTTCCAATTAAAAAGGTAATATATCCCGGTCATTCTCCTCCTCATTTCAAGGAACATAGATAAGAAAGCATAACAACATAAACAGGTCAGTGACTACAATTGGCAAAGGTTATCTTGACCGAGAATTAAAGAGAAATCTCCAATGAGATAGGGAAAGGCAAGAAGCAATCCCTGCTAATTGCTTGAGTAAACAGAAGGAAACAGTACAAACAAAAAAACCAGCTTTTTGACCATATTTATATTTACTAAACAGTGTCTAGCAATGAATCACAAAACCATCACTTTTTCACAAGCTAAATGCAGAAAATAAACTGTTAAAATTAATTTCCATATGGCAAGGTTTGTATCAGGTTGAAAGGATACAAACCTGATTCGCATAGCTGATACCCATATTTGCCCATGCACGAACATAATTGGGCTTCAAGTCTAGGGCCTGGGAAGAGAAAGGTAGAACAAGGAGAACAAGTAAGAAAACTACAGTGGCAAAAAGTTGACAATGCACTAGATTAAGCAGCAGGAAACTATACCAAACTCTCCCTGTTACAAAAAGATTCCCTATTCATTTGAAGAATGCAACACGCAGACCCATGAAAGTGTGGAAAATGCATTCCCCAAATACAATGATGTGTCATTCCACCAACTATAAGAAAATTACTTAGGAGTTACAACTCTTGTAACAGAGCTGCAACCAAAGAAGAAATTGATGGATACAACTCTGTGAAGGAGACATGAAGCTTGCATGGATGCATACCAGTTGCAGATTTTACAATGTTAGAATTTGGACAAGTAATATGGCCTGCCTGACATCGCATAGGGCACATAAAAATGTGATGTGTCAACTAATCGGCTCAAGGAATCAAATCAATGAAGATATCATGCCCTCTTTTTTCTCTTTTAAAGAAGGTAAGGACCTGTTGAGGAAATAGTCTGAAAAGTTGCAATGCAAAAGATAATAAATCTACCTGTTGGTATGCCAATATTGCATCTGCACTTTGAATGCTATTGGCTTGAGTTGCACCAAGTTTGTTCCAGAGAGAGTAATCACGTGGTTTGAGTTTTAATGCTGTCTGAAAAGATTTTATGGCTTTGTCATATTCCCTTGACAGGTTGTATAACACACCAAGTACTATATGGACATCAGCATCCTCAGGTGACATCTCAGCAGCTTCATTGAACAACCTCGCTACCTAACATAAATATAGTTTTTTTAGCAACAACATTAGATGCAATCTCCATTATATCAGTTAGTTTTTTTAATGTGTTGATAAAGCAGGTTGATGGACCCAACCAACTTGCTTCCATTGCTGTCTTGCAGTAATCAGAAACCAACATCAACCTTTATTTTCCAAAGCCGCACAAATCAAGAAATAGAAGGGATGGTTATTTACATCATTAGACTGTTGACGATGTATTTGTCAAGGATAAGCCCTAAAACTAGAAGACTGGGTACACTGAAATCCAAAATATTGTGCATGAGGGTTGAAAATAACAGATAAAAACTGAAGAGCTTTTCTCGTCTCTCATCTTAATGTACAAAGAATGGTGACAAGAACTTGAAAGTGATTGTCTGGAGCACTTACATCAGCATAATATAGGGAATCGGCTTGCTCTGGGGGGGTAAGCACCCCATACTTTGGATGATTTTGAAGCCATTTGTAAAGATACTTCAATGCCTCTGCTTGCTCTAATTCTGTAAATGTCATGGGAAAGAAAGTAACTCAGACCAGAAATTGGTGATGATCTTAAGTCTCCATATGAGATTATTGGTAATGTAATTAAGTAAAACTTAGAGAAAAGTGGAGAGAAAAATCGAGCATAAGTGTTAACAATGAAAAGAACACGAATCAGAGCATGGTCAGTTCAAACAAAAGATAATAATCGGTGAGGGAGAAAAAAATGGTGAATGCAATGTCTTAAAGTTTTATCAGCTAAAGCAAGTATTTATTTTGGATGTAAAGTGTCGCCAAAAAGTGGACATAAGAAAAGTGATTAACGCTTTTGGTAGTCATCAGTCTGCAACAAAGAATAAAGGTAGTCACAAACAACAGTTCTTCTAACAAAACAGTGAAGGCAAAATACAAGTCCATTACTTATTTCAATAAAAATATGAATGATTCCTCATCAACTAAAACATGCATGTCAATTATTTGCACAAAGCAAGTGTTGGTAATTTAGAATTAAAAAGCTAGTAAAAGAACTCAGGGAGACATGCCCCAAATTATTATTGTTTGTAATAGGATTTATGGGTTTAGAACACTTAAAAGCAAGAAGAATTAGCAGTCTAACATAAACTACCTGACACACAACAATGACACAAAAGTAGTTAAAGATCATGGCACATAGTAATTTCATGAAGAGTTATACTTACCATTTGTATGACTAACTCCAAGAGCAAGAAGCACTTCAAGGTTTGTTGGATCTACTTCCTGGGCACGCATCATGGATGCAATAGCCTGAAATGCAAACAATTAATTTACCATAAACTGACATAAACAGAACCAAAAGCCACATCTAGAATGAAGTGACATATATGCAGTATATGACAGGGTTTTCATCTTTTCATATCCATCAATCTCAACTTCTGTCCGGTAAGATATAACAGAGAACAAATTTCCTTGGTTAAAGCTGTAAGACACCAAAGAAACCATTCAATAACCAAATTCTCCAACAAGACTGCTACCTCAGAATCTTCTGACACAAGCAAACATCTAATGAACAATTTTAATAATTAAAGATCTATTTGACAGGTCTAATACACAAACACAGACCAAAATTCAAAGTATGATGGCATAATTGCATCTTATGATTTCATCAATGAGAAATTATGTGAAGTTAATACAGACCGACATCCCATCTTCATAAGTGCTTCTACTTGACATTATACAAAACATGGCCATATTAACAAGCCTTCTTCATCAGTCTAGAGCCAGCCTCATCCAACCTATAATAATATTTAACAGGATGCAAAGCCTAGCTTCACTTATTTCTGAGATGACCAATTCTGATGTCCAAAAGTGGTTCATGGACCAAGCATCGCAACATGTTGCTACTGGAATGCGACCATGTAATTTGCAAAAGCAGAATCATTGGAATACACAGATAATTATTTGAGAACATGAAGCACAAAATTTGATAAAGGTACATTTATAATATGCCAAGATGTTCAAACTTCAAACATTCCTTTATATGCACATTAGTTGCATGCACATGAGAACAACATTGGCCATTGCAATTGTACATATAGGAATATTTGTCCATTCACTGGATTTCAGTTGTATTGTTACAAATTTGCAACCTAACCAACTTGTACACTCATGTTTCATGATATCAAATCTCATATGTAGCTCAGTCCTTTGTGTGACCTTCAAAGGCAATTTGTGGGATATCAACTTATTGTGATTGCTCATTGTTCATCCAAACTAGTGGACTTTAGTTGCATGATACAATTTCCCCAAAATTGCTGCATTCCTTTTGGTGAGACAATTTCTGTAGTGGACCAATTTGTTAACATACCACCAAGCCATTTTTATTAACATAATGACACCAAGCTGTTATTGCAGCTGATGCTACTGAATCCAATTCTTTATTTTATAGCAAGAACTAAGATGTTTTCCCTACTTGCTGCATCAAAACTAGATATCAGGCTTCTTATATATATATATATAAAGCAGTTCTAGTGAGATTTGTAACATGAATACCTCTATGCTTTGCAAAGATTTTAAGGGGCCAATAACAATGTCAAAAACAAGACAGGGATTTTGTACAATGACACCACAAGAACTTCAAAAAGGCAATGTAGCACAGCTTGGTAAGGCATTTGATTTGGGTACAAATCGCATGGTTCAAATGCTGTTATCCTACATATTACTTCTCTTATGGGCAGTAACAAGGGATTAATTTAAGATTGATTGAAGTTGAATATTGGCTCTTCCAAGGGCCAGTAACACAACTAGACTCTGTCATCAACTATACATGACCTGTCAGTAATATTGCTTGCTATGATTGCCAGGAGGATTTTTTTTTCTAAAAAGTCAGTCAGCTGCTTTAAAATTTGCTTAGAGTTGCCTAGAAATCCTAGGCATGGGTTTTTTCAATTACCTACAGGTTCAAGCATTTTAAAGTTGGTAAGTTCCACCTAATGAATGGTACCTGCAAGCAAATCCCAACTTGTCCTTCTTTATGGGTCACGTCCTCTAGCTAACCCTTCTAGAGGTGCAGGAGATTACAAGAGAAAATCAAATCAAACATACAGCATATAATTATATATAATATATATGGGGCGGGGTGGGGAGGTGGGGGGGTGAGAGAGAGAGAGAGATCTTATGTGGCAGAGGCACTAAGGCATAGGAATGCACATCTTAACAAAAGAGATGAAAAGTTATCCTATGATCCTATTAAGAGCCTCTGAAGAACTCCATGTCCATTTAACATGATAAGATGATAAAGAAGATGAAAATAAGATATAACCAATTCTCAACATGGAAGAGATGGATTGAGGATCCTTCTAAGAAGGGAGACGAAAGAGACAGATGAGAGAAAGTTCGAAACAGAAGGTAAGATAAAGAACAAAACTAGGATTACAGCTGAGAAGGTAAAGAAGAAAGAAATGAGGCCAGGAAGATGAGAAAGGAAATGACACATACACACCCTCACATGTGCACACACACACACACACACAGAGAGAGGAGAATGATTCATATGGCTTAATCCTTTCTATCCCTCTCTCACCATGACTTCTCATGAATTCATAACCTTATTTCCAATGTCATTTTACTGATCAATTGCCTTATTCCTTTCGGACTGATCTTGACAACCAAGTGCAAATTATATTCACTCTTTATAGTGCATTACACGATTACTTTCGAAAACTCATGACTGTTTAATATCATCAATCTAAGAGTGTGACATGACATTTATTATGCATGCTGTCACCCACCCAAGATGTGATTTTCTACCTTTCACTACATGAGCACCAGCACTGGATACAAGCAGGGAATGTAATAGCCCAACAGATAAAAAACTAAGACTCGCAATAGATAGTAACAAGGTATGTTGAACCGGTACCGCCAACCGTTTCGGCTGGCCGACGGTACGGTTCGGTATGGTTTGATACCATACCGAACCGACAACCCAAACTGGAAGAAAAAAAAGAGAGAAATAGAGAGAGAGAAAGAGGAAGAAAAAA
>KE505189.1:75105-97594 GCA_000441515.1 Elaeis oleifera | reverse complement strand
TGATACAACAACTGATAAGAAACCAAGGCCACTCCATCTCTATGATCAGGACTTGTTCCTGTAATAACCCAAAATATGTTAAAATTAGGACATGTTCTGCAAAGATTCTTTGGAAAGTGGACAATGAAAAGCTTACGAGCTGTTAGTCGAACTTTAACAAGTTTATCAAAATTAGGTATTTCTATGAGAAAAAATAAAACCTTGATATTGGAAGAATATGGATTTTGGCAACCTAGAGTGCAAGGTCTTGACCAGACAATATCTTCATGAGATTGATGACCTAAATCTTCAAAGGGGAATGACCAGGGATTTTTTTTCAGATAACAAAGTAATACTTGATGAAGTTAAATAGAGTCTCTGTCATGCTTCACAACCGATAGAAGCCATCAAAGAGTACATTAAGGAGGTGTTATAGTCCTTTCTTGACAATAATGTTTGTTTTGCACTGTCTTCCTGCAACTTCTATCACTCCTATTCACAAGGATTTAGCCAACAAGAGCAATAGATTGTGAAGACATCAGCCTAAAACAGGGGTTTTAAATATCTAAACGTTGCACTAGCTCTATACATAAAGAGACATACAGGTCGAATTCCAATGAAAATAGTGCAGTTTTCAAGGCTAAAGACCAGTTCTTTTTTGTTTGCGATGAACAATCAACTTTCATGCTGACATACTAGCATTCAAGGGATATTTAGTCTAAATATAACTTTTCATCATGATGCACTGAATGGGTTTCTCATCTTTATGATCACAAAAATGAACTTTTATAATTTGGCAATATCAGTTATATCCTTCACCTTGAAATTTCACTTGGGGTACATGGTAAGGAAATTCCAGCTTACGCATATTGGGATTCCAACAGGTAATATAAATTCATTAGAAATAAATTACACTAATATGCCTTTAACCTAGAATTTTCTAGGGCTATAAGGTAACAAATTTGTGATATCATTGGTATTTGGTAGTACAGTTGGTACCACTACTGAATGAAAAAATTATCTGAATGCAATTTTCAGCGCTCAGTTAGCAATTTAGCAAAGTCCAAAGGCACAATTCTTTAGATGGGGAATAGGATTATCGACATTACTATATTATTTAATCTTGCTTGGTCTCAATACTTTTTTTCAACTTTTATTGCAATTGTGACAAATCATCTTCAAAGGGAGGTCTGTTTATTTTGAATTGCTAGGCAGGTGGCTGTTGTGCTTTCATGACCCTAGTAGCATGCCTCTTTGGAGAAAGGTGGAATCTAGTTAGCATTCCTTGAATGTCAGGTAACATTGTCATGGTCCCAATGGAAAAGGTCCTTTTCAGGAAGATGATGAAATTTCAGCTTCCTAGAAAGGAGTTGAAGTGAGCCCATTAAGACAGTTCTTCCTCCAGAAAAGGTCCTGGAGAGCAAGGATTAAAGTATCATGGTGCCAAACCCATGCCAATCACAAACTGATAAGATACCTTACTGTATCATGTCATGTCATGCTAGTCACATGCCACGACTGATGGCGAAGGAAATGGACCCATGTTGATTTCTATCAGCTGATGCTGATCTCTGCCAATCCAGCACACACCAACACAGGCCATAGGCCAGCAGGGAGTAATGCTGATGATGCAAACATTCACCCCCCTACACCATGATATAGTTCTCCAACACAATATGTATCGTACAATAGATAAGCAGGGTACCTTAATCCTTGTCAACGAGCTTAAAGGTCATTACTTATTAGGGTAATAGTCTAATTCAAAGTGGATCAGAAGCAAGAGTGTGTTTTTAACAAATAAAGTGGTTTTATCTAGATGTGGCATGGCCTTGCTCCTTTAGAAGTTGCTGAGCTAGAATTTTTCAAGTTCACAAATAGGGGTTAAAATTGATGACATGATCTTGTTTCCTCGAGTCTTTACAAGATTTTGACAACCTGCTTCTTTCTTGAATTTAAAGGACACTTTTCGGCATTGGAAAGTTTGGCCCTATACATCGAACGCCATTAAGGATCCACATATTCATTTAGATTATCATTTAGAGAAGATCCAGTCTGGTGACCACTTAATGTAGAAAAATATTCTGCACATCATATGAAAAATTAATGAATACTTTCTTTATTGCTATTCCTTATGCCCTTAAGAAAGATTTTCTGAAGCATAAGATTACCATATTGTTGTCGTGGCTCTCAAATTACTGGCTATGATACTAAAACAAAATGAATATTCAGCCACACTAATGACACTGAAATGACTGAGATTTCCAAGAGATCTTCCATCAAGCTGAACTCATACAGGTGTTCTTGTATCCATATTCCATCATATTCTAAGTATGATATTCCTTTTAAAGATTAGTGATCGTCCTTTTTTTAATAATACAATAAATTATCTACAGGAAAAATGACAAGTCACAAAAGAGATCCAAAAGAATCCAAAGGAGAAAGTGGCAACATATTTTTAACAGAAGGTTTTTATGATCTAGAATACCCTTATTAGCAAGAAAGACTACAAATAAATTGACAGCTAGATGATGCCCCATTTTTATCATTCTTAATCCGGCCAAATGTTTCCCTTTATTAGCTAAGCAATATCATAACTTGAGTCACCCTCCATAATGTCTTCATTAAATAAAACTTCACCAGATTCTTATTAACTTCACCAGATTCTTTAGTTTACATGAAAACCTCCCCTAAATAAGAGGTCTACCACCACTCCATCCAGATTACAAATATGAGTGTATAATACCACAATTTCTCCACCCAACCAATCAAAATACTAAAGAGCTGCCATTAAGCTAGAACTCAGCTATATTCCAAGGAGGAGTTACCCAGCTTAGTAATAAACTTCCAATTCTCTCCAATTAACATCAAGAGATTTAGCCTGGATCTATGAACAAACAACTAATATAAATCTACATAAGAATCTTCAAACATTTCACTGATGACAATTTTACTCAACATTGATGTGGCAATTTATTCCTGCCTGCTCATTTATCCCAACATACTGTCCTTGGTCCTTGCACTATTCTTCCAAACTTCCTTTGCCTGAGGTAACTAATCCAGCCAATAATAACAAAAGATACACCAACCTATAATCAAGAAATCAAATCCATATGTAACAAACCATTTTCAATTTAAAAAAAAGGCTTATTTGGCTTATCAGTATCTCCAACTAAAAAAAGTATCACGGCTGAATTGCTATTTTGCATGTGCTCCTAAATAAGATCCTTCAACCTCCAAATGACTGTTACTGATTTAGGTTCATATGAATGGATTAGAAACATCAGTATAGCCATATTCTGGTGTTAGAAGAAGCATATGAACTTCATATCAATCCTACAAACAATCCTAGTGAAATTTCAAGTCCTTGAGTGGTTTAAAGTCCAAACCATAATGAGGATTCAGAAATATCTATCAAATTCTTGCCAGATAATTAAGTGGCTCCCCCAATTAAAAGAAAAAAAAAAGAACAGTAACATGATAATCATGACCTAAGCCAAAAGTAATTCTTTCGTCTTTCAATCAAGTATCAAATATGACCTTTATATCCCTTCAGTAAATTATGTTTTAGTAGATGGCTCCATCCAAAATGATTAAACCAAACCATCTTAATTCTAGATTTCTAGTAGCACTTTTTTTTGTGTTGCATTATGCATTTCCATTACAGAAATGAATGACTGCATGCGCCTCTTCATTGCTAAAAGATGCTATAGAGCTATACTAAAACAACTAAGGCATCTAGACCATGCAAATTACAAGAAAGAGCATGCTGGTAGGTAAAATTATAATGAAATAAAGAAGGCAAGCATGAATATAAAGAGTATATATCATGCTAAAGCAAATTGTCCTCACAAAATCCCAAGGTTGGTACATTGCAAATGCAGCAACATATGCTAAAACTACCACAAGGGAGTAGCTTTTTCGATGAGCCAGCTTTAAAGAGGCAATTTCTGCCTAAAGAGCATGCAGTTTAAGGAATGGCAGATATAAATATTACGTAAAAGCCAGAGCAATTTTGTGCATTTCTTAGCCAATTGAACTTGTTTCTAATTACATAGAACCAGCTAAAATTGATGACACATGGCTGGTTTATGGATTATTAATAACAATAGTACTAAAAAGAAAACACATCTGAAGCATACCATCCCAAGTGGGTTGAAGGATAGAACTGCCACCATGGTCATAAATTTGCTCAAACTCAGCAAAGTGAGGTTGACCTTCTCTGCCTAGAGCATGGGGAAGAACTGGAGGTCGATGAATTTCATCCCAAGCATCTTCAAGACCATGATCAGCAGTTCGGAAGCCATGTAGAAACTCAGAAGTCTGTGGAAGGTCGACTACAGTTAGAGAAGTTCTATATAGTAAGATTTTCCTTTAAAGGGTAAAAATTATACCGGAGCATCCAGTTGCTGGTACTGCTGACTCTCATATTCTGACCCCGGAATGGTTGTCAAAGAAGCTTCAGGCCCAAAGTCAGAAGACGAACCAGGGACATTAACTGATGTTTCAGGAAGCCCCTTCAACTCCTGTTAAAAAACAATAGATAATGGATCAACTGATTGAACAGGGGAAGGAGAAACAAGGAGGGAAATTAAAGGAATATATGGGGATATTCATGTATTCACAGATGTGCACGAGTTACAAAAGCTCCATCAACTGCTATTGACTATGTTTACTTGGCCAGCACCTGTGTTCTGAAGTTAGAAATGATTTATACAAGGTTTCCAACAAGACTAAGGTTGAGAAGGTTGAGCATTTAATATGTTAAGCTTCTTTAACTACATTCAACTGCTTGTCCCTTCTCTTAAGAAGGCCAGAACACATTTTATTCGCTCAAAATTTAAACAATCCAGTAGCAGGAACTTTGTTCCAGCAATTAGCTAAACAAATTTATAGCCCATTTAGTAATTAAAGTTCACCTAATGTCAATCATACATCACATGGCACAGGTCAACCAGATCAAAACATTTAAACATGGTCTCTTCTTTGCTCTTCTTTATCATGAGAATCTGTCTAATATAGTGTTTATCCAAATAGCTAAGAAAAACTCATGCATGCAAGTCAGCTCAAGGAGCAGACATTTCCTTAAATGACCCAAAGTTATAACTCTTCTGCAAAAGAGTTGAGAGGCATATTCCCAGTGAAGTTGAAAGCCCCCTCTTGGCCTTCCAAACTTTGGATTAATCAAGTCATTTTTAATATTTGTAAGGCCGGTAGCTAATCAACTAGGCATTAGGCATTGACAGCAACACAATCATACACAATATAGATATTCAAAAATCTCTCCTTTCCTCCAACACCATCCTAAAGAAAAACAAACATGGGGATGCTAACGCTGATACTGAATGCAAACACATAGATCTAATACCATCTAGATGTTGAAGCTACAGAAATTAAGAGTGTCGGCAGATAATTATGGCTGTCTAAGCTTCATGTCAGCCCCTTGAGCTATAACCATTATGGCTCTCCCTACTTGGAAAAATTATACAGGATAAAAATTCACCATCAGGCTAGCCTTAACTTAGATGCTACTAAGATCCTAGTCACCTGAATTGCAATGTGGATTAAGGTGTAGGTTTGGGTGGCAGCAGTTCTCTCAAAAAGATATTAATAGCAAGCGAACACTTAGAAAGCGGGTGCAGGGGCAAGTTTCTGAAAACATTATGAAATGTATGAAAAATCCTAAGTAGCACGTACTTGAAATAAGATAAGGATCCCCATGTGGGTGTGTTGTCCAGTAAGAATATAAAAATAATTAATCCCAAAACCCTAGGCTGAGAAATAAAAATCCAAAGGATTTTCTTGTGTGTGGCAGTATTCCTTTGGAAAAGTTCATAAAGAGCCTCAAAGAAATAAATTTTGAGACTTTGCACCAAGATTCAGCTGAATAAAGCAATAAGCCTTGTACTTCTACGCGTTTAAAAAGATAAACATGACAAATGGCCCCAATTATCAATATTCTAGCACAGCAACCCAAATTCGTATGGAAAAGGGCAAAAATTAAAGGCACACATAAGTAACGACAATTTTATTAGAATATGTCCAAAACAAGAAGTACAAGTAGATTTCTCCAGCAGGTGGACAGAATTTGGTTGAAACAGTGCATAAAAACATGTCTACAGGTCAATCAAAGAGGTACGGTGAGACGGACCTGTATTATCAACTATCTACGTGGATATTAATGGTCTCGACAAAAGATGAGGTTCTGAGTGGAATTCTAACAGCTCGTCGAAGAGATAGATTAAAAGACGGATACTTTTATCAGTTCCACAGTTAGTTTGCACGAGAAAGTCCAAGAAAAGTTAACCTAATAAATCATCAAAACAACTCAACGACTCGACTTTGTTTGAGAGGGAGTAAACAAGTTAAAAAGTGAAAACTTCTCATTAGAAATCCAACACTTCTATAAATTGCTCATCAAACAACATCCATGAGTTTTGATCTAAAAACAAACCGACCAAACGAGCTCTTGGATTCTCGAAAAATATGCAAGGAATTTTGAATATCCGGTGGTCTTGATCGATTTGATCTAAAAAGAACCGACCAAACGAGTTCTTGAACTACGATTCAAGATTCAAGTCACAACAAAGTACCTGAGCCTTGGACGACGACCCAAGAATGGCGTTGGCGAGGCCGCCGAAGGGATTGGAGGAGGAGGAGGAGGCGGTGCCGGGGACGGCGCAGGCCGCCCACCGGTGACGAGATCCCTCATCGCCATCGCCGCCTCCCTTGGACTCGTTCGAACGCTGGGGCTCGGTCGACTGCGAATGGCTTCTTCCGACGGCTTTCTTGCGAAAAATTTATGGTTTTCGTGGCGACGAGAGTCGCACAACGGAGGAGGAGAGAGCCCTTTCGGTTAGGTGTCGGGGGATAAACATATAGTCGGCTCTCTACCACGGTCGTAACGGGAATTCTATGGTCCCACCGGAACCACCCAATTACCGTCTACGGAATTATTTAATCAAGCCGGTGGGCGATGGTGTTGGCCCGAGAGTCCGAGACTTCGTAGAACCTGCGATGGTTTTGCAGGGACGGTTCAATTCCGCGGTTCTATAATTGATCGATCAAACGGTCGAGGGCATTCGGGGGCAGATGTTGATTGAGAAGCAGTGGATGGATGGTTGATTATTTGGTTCCATTGAGATAAGGATGGTATATGGGAGTTGTTGTTTTTTTTATTTGGTAGAAGTTGTATATGGGAGTTGTTGTGTCGCATGGGTTACTTTCCCGCTTAGGTCAGGGGCACATTTTCCCGTGGCATACAAGCCGCGGATCTTATCGTGTGGCCGGTGTTGGTACATGGCATCCACTAATCTCCGACTGCCACGTACGAAGGGAATTTAGCAGGGAGTGGAGAAAGGATGAGGATTTTTTTAAAAATATTATTTTTTTAATAAATAATTTTAAAAATATAATTATTTAAATTATTATATATTAAAATTCGTACTATGCATGGAATAACAAAAAAAATGAAGAATATATGAAAAAAAATTATATATTTTGTTAAAACTAAATAAAATAATAATTGAAACTAATTAATTGATCTAATATTGAAAATAATTAATAAATAATTTTTTCTCTTAATGATTAATATAATTTTTTATTAAATTATAATAAATAATACTAAACACTCAGAATGTCATTTGTCAAATACTTAGAATGTCACTTATCAAAAGATTACCAACACGATCCTTCTTATTAAATTGTAATAAATAATACTAAACATCCAGAATGCCACTTGTCAAACACTCAAAATTTCACTTGTCAAAAGATCACCGACCTGATTCTCCTTTTTATATATTATATTAGATTATATTAGATTTCCGAATCTATGGTTGGGGTGTGACTTGACTAAAATCATAGGCTCAACCGCCAGCTCATCTGACATCATGGGATCATCCTACGATTTCAAGCTAACCTGACCTCCAAAGTAAGGATGAGGTTGGCACAAGAAGTCATGGCTAGGGATTGCGATTTCTAAATGAAATCATAAGCTGGAAATATCATTTCGGATCCCTATAAAATTGAGAGATCATCCTATGATTTCAAGCTAAGCTGGCCTCCTAAGGCAAGATAAGCCTAGCACAAGAAGTCGTGGCTAGGGGCTACGATTTCTAAATGAAACTGTGAGTTGGAACCACGATTTTGGTTTGAAATTGGCACGCCGTACAGTCCTTATGAAATTATGGGATAGACCCACCATTTCATTTTCGAAAATGTGGGTCAAACCTGCGATTTCACTTTTGGAATCTACATGCTGACTCACCTATGAAATCGTAGGTCTGATCTGTAATTTTATTTTTGAAAATGTGGTTCTATCCTATGATTTTTTGAAATCGTGGGCCAGACTCACAATTTTACAAAATCACGCCTATGACCCACGATTTCACTATGAAATTGTACAATGAACCCATGATTTCATTGCCTTCAAATTCATACCCAACCTTCCCAGCCAAGCCGCATACATCCGATAAAACGTGTCTTTAAATTTCCATCTAATCAAGCCTTTACAGCCAAATGTATCTCCCTTTCTAGCAAGTATTCAACCCTAGGCCCTGCTCTAAAATCTTCCTAATGACTTTTAGAAAAGTGGAGCTATTTCAAAAGGAAAAGAGCTCGCATAGATAAAGGAAACAACCTTCATCTAAATATGATGACGATCTATTTTTAAATAGTGGGTGTAACAAAAATTTTATATCAAATTTTTCTCAAAGAAAGGTTATAAGCGGAAAAATTATCAATTTAAATTATTTTAGTAATTTTTGAATTGATTTTTTATTTGAAAGGATGGGTTGGCTTTTTATGATTACGCTCAACAAACCAACATATCCTACTCTAATTAAATATTTTATAGTAATTTTAGTTATAATAGTTCTACTTCTTCTATTTCATCCTTTGTGAAAGAAAATTTTCAAGTTTGATTGTAATGTTCTCAGTCAAATTTTAGGTATTCCGTCAGATGGTGATAGGTATTTCAATACTAATTGGGATCGTAGAAGTTTAAATTATCAACGCTATATTAGAACTGTTTATGAGAATGATAGTTTATCTAAAACTTATAAACCTAGTGCACATCAGTTGCCACCTAAAAATACGTTAATTCATCATATTTTTATGTTTAATTTTCTACCAAGAGAAGGCCATAGGGATAATGTATCATATATGGATATCTATCTCCTCAGAATGATTCTTTCAGATGATAGTGTTAATTTACCATATTTAATAATAATTTATATGAATGAATGCTTTCAAAAATCAAAAACCTATTTGCCCTATGGACCTATTATGACTGCTATTTTCGAGATTTTTGATGTCTCTATCATCGATGACAATGAAGTTATTAAGCTCAAATCCACTGACATCTACAATCAGTCATCTCTAAAGTGATGGAGTATGTATCTACTGATGGGGTATAGAGGTGTATGTCTGATGTAGATGAAGAAGAGAGTGATAGTGAAGGAGAGAGCAGTCTAGTCATTCTATATAATCCAATCAGCAGTCTTCTGATCTGCATGCATTGTCTGGTCAAATCGATGCACTGGAGATATCTTATATCTATCAGGGAGGGATTTGCATGTATGGATTAGGGTTTTGCACGATTTGATCACTTTGTGTAATATTTTTATCATCAGTTTTCTTCACCTCCACAAGACCCTACAGCGGATGATTAGGTCTAGCTTTTGGTTGCAGTATCTTTTGTATCAATTTTTAGAGTAATGTAATTTGATTTGTTACGAGCATATTTTTCTTTTTTTTGGTTGTAACAAATTATACAAAATAAAATATTTTCTTGTAATATGAGTACTGTTTCCTTAATGGTTGTCAAGATTAACTCTATTTTCCATCCTGAATATTAGTTTAGTAAGCATTAAAATAAATAATAAAATATGTAGGACAAAATGACAACCCAATCGATTGGAACTGTGTAATGGTCGATCAGACTTGTGTAGTGAACCAAATCCCAGTCGATCGGGACTGTGTAATGGTCGACCGTAGTGAACAAGGTCAATCGATTTATTCGACTATCCCTCTCGATTGTTTCAATTGACTGTCATCTGTCTGGTCGATCGCAAGATCTAACCAATCTAGTTATCCACCTCGATCGATCGCACGCGATCGATCGGCTCAGCCTGAAGCAGTCGATCGCTTATGTGATCCGATCGATCATATAATGAATCATATCGTGCCAATTTGGTCGATCGACCCACTGTAGTGGTCGACCACTTCAGGCTGAGTCGATCATCACATGGGTCAATCAGGACGGTCGACCGCCTTGCCTCTTCGGGTCCAAAAGCTGCTGAGCTGGTCGACCAATTCAGACTGACCCAGTCGGTTGAGCGTGGTTGAGCTGGTCGATCAATTTTCTTTTAATTTTTAAAAGTTTCAAAATTTGTTGGAACCCAAAGTCACAGACATATTTGTCGAAACCCAAAGTCTTGCATACTAGTCCGAAACCCAAACCTAACAAGATGATCTGAATCATAATTTGTCCGAGCCCCAAACCTGTGGATACTGATCTAAAATCAAGAACCCTGAATCGGACGATCCTAATTGTAAGTTGCCCAAATCCTGAACTTGCGGATACTGATCCGAAATCGAGAACCCTCAACCATACGATCCTAATCATAAGTTGCTCGAACCCTGAACTTACAGGCCCAAACTCTCAGATACTGATCTGAAACCTAGAACCCTGAACCGAATAATCTGAATCATAATTTTCCAAACCCGAACTTGCTCGAATCTCGAGGATACCGATCTGAAGGGTAAACATACCTAACATCCCAAATACGAGAAGTAATGTCTGAATAACAAATAATACCCAATGATAAATAACACCTGAATATTACAATCACATATAACATATGAACATAAGTAACAATTAGAACAAGTGACAATTGATACTTAAACATTACATGAGAAGTAACAAAATTTACAACTTATGTACAAAAAAATATATGCCCATGTACTACATATGTAAAAAAGAAAACAATCATGTTCCACATGATGGTCATTGCTTCTTCTTGAAGGTTGCTTTCAATGATCCATAAGTGGAGCCTCACTGGAACCCTCAGGCTCAATCTGTGCGATAGTCTCCCGTATAGCTTTCTCATCTATCTGAACTTCTACATGATACGAGACTCGCTAATGGCCAATCTCGTCCGCCGCATAATCAAAATGTGCCATAGTCTCCTCGACGGACTGAAACTGGGTGATATTATCCCGCATGTATGTACCCCCGACATATATAGACTCAATCTTGGGAAGTCAGGAATCAAAAAGTCTGCGTCAATACGTCGTCAGCTATATCGTCTCTGCAAAGCCGTTGGTGCTCCCAATGACAATGGATGCCCATACAATGAGGAAGTGGACTCTGAGATATTGTAGCCCATATCGTACATATCCACGGAGATATGATCGTGCTCATCAATAGCATGGAGCATGAAAGTGTATATCTCCTAGATCTGATGTGCAGATGTGGATACGGAGTCTGGTTAAGCAAGATGATGAATCCGTATAAGACTGTTGCTCTGATATAGACAAGTAATATCCATTACGAACTACAATAATGGAGTTATGAAGCAAAATAAGAAATTAAATTTAACACTCATCAGATAGTCAAACATCGCACCACCACAACAAATAAATCAATGAGTGATCCGACGGTACCAATCCATATAGGCATCATAATAGTCTATGGTGCCCTCAACCACTGGACCGTCCACTACATGATCTCGTCGACTCTCTTAGAGCTCAACGAACTGATAATGAGTGATGCTCCAATCATGATCAACCCATCGTCGAAGGTCGATATGATGCAGTCTGAAATCCGTGCCACAATAGAACAGAATAGCTTGCCGGATTCCAAACTGGCACATCACTCTATCTGAAAAGTGCCACTCTATAATATGAAAACATAGAAGTAGCATCTAGGATCACCATATATCCTGACTATTGAAGCAATAATCTGGTAGAGGTGCAAGGACCTCAGGAGTATATTGCTGTCATACAATCTTTGTTATGAACATTTTTAAATGTAAGTATACCGAAAGAAATTGTTCGAAACATAATTAGAATATGTATAATGGGTTAAACTGTACCTACTCAGCTCTGAGACGATCAAGCTGATAGCAATATATCATCAATACATGATGAAAATCTGGGTCACTCAGAAAGCATCTCTCCACCTACAGAATTAGATTAATTAAGTCAGTTATATATGATTCAAAATAACTTGGATGGGAAAAATACAACAATAATATTTGGTATGTACCTCATGGCCAACGGACCACTTAGCAATGCACCTCCATTAGACAAATCCATAATAGGATCTAATCTATATGGCCGCTCTAATCTACGAAGAGAAATAAAGGAAACCTATCTCATGCCCAGATCTGAAGTAAAATCAATGGTTCAACGATATCATGTGCATTTATCCTACTTGCCCTACAAAGCTCTCTATACAACCAAACTAGACCCGCACTATCACAATTATGGTATCCCGCAGCCTCAAAATCGACTAGTGATAAAAACATGATATGCATCAGGTTGTTTGACTTGTCCACGAACAAACAACCTCCCATCAACTATAGAATATATGCCCTAGCATACTGCTGTACGGCAATAGCATCTGCACAAGGGTCAGTCTGTCGAAGTGCTCTCCTAACTATAGCATACTCAATCGAAAATCTTTGATTTTATCAGGGGTGGACAATACCTAACAAATCAAAACATACTTGCTGCCAATCCTAGTGTGTATTACCTATAATCGGTAGGCCGTCAATAGGTAAACCTAACTAAATGCTGATGTCCTCAAGTGTGATAGTGCACTCTCCCTATGGCAGGTGAAATGTGTGGGTCTCCGGACACCACTGCTATGCAAAGGTAGTAAACAAATACTAATCTAGTGAAATAAACTAACATGGCAAAGGACGTAAAATCCGACCTACTGTAAATATGGTACTATACGAGCATCCAACCATATCGTCCGAGTCCTAGTAAGCTCCCTCCACCGATACGTAAGGAAGTCGAGGTCGTATCAAGATTAAAAAAAAATCAACCACTTTGGCATTAAGTCAATGCAAATAAAGTATATAGATGATGTATATAAATGCATACTTGACTATCCCAGATGACCAACGATCGATGTGTAGCCTATGCATATAACACCGTGGGATCTACTGGACCTGGCTCCATAAGATACAATATGCTGCTGACATTAATAGAAAAAAAGTGAAACAAAGTCTCATTACATTTCAAAAGATACAACATTAAATATAAAATTCCAATAGTTTTCATCTACAATCCATTAACAAAATGGCAATGAAGTTTCATTACAATTCAATAAGATAAACCATTAATCACAAAGTTTCACTATTTTTCAACCAAAATTCCTTCTCGATTTCATGGAAATGTTCGTCTGCTATGTCCTTCGCTACAAAGTCAACATCTGGTTCTGTTGCCAATTTCTATCCAATCCATTTCATTCTAAATCTTGAGGATCATGGCCTTCCCTTTTGTTGCAACTGTTCTTTCTGTGGGACTATCAAAATATTAGTTGTTGGTTGTGACCAATACTCTGCATGAGGAATCGATTGAAATTTATGATTATATCTATGATGGTATTCATCTAAAGTATAGAATTGATCTACATATCATCAGAAATCAATTGAAACATGAGCATAAGCGGCCATAACATGTGAACATGATAAACGATAGCATTGCCATTTCTGGCACATACACGAATTTTTAGTTGATCGTACTATCTGTACATAAATTTTTGATTAAAAAATGAATTTATTCATTTATTATAATAGACAACATGAAAGTATAACAAAAGTTTTGCATTGCTATTCATCTGAGTGTTATTGCCTTTGTTCATATAGGGCCCACGGGAAGCTATTTGCACTTGAAACACCCTACTTGCCCAATCGAAACTTGTAATATTATGAGATGTGGCTTTGGATTGATTAGCAGTCATGTGAGTTGTAGCAAATGGAGTAAATCTTTCACCTCTACTTAATGCATCCTCTATCTGACCACATCGACCATCAAAATAAGATACAAGTTTAAAAATATCAGTTATACTAATGAAGTTATCGGTAAGAAGCGACCATTTTTTAGCACTCCATTGAAACATGCTGACAAGTTAGTAGTCATCATTCTAAATTTTCGGCCACCATCATGTGCAAGAGACCATTTTTGTAATGTAATTTCATTCAACCACTGAATAGCTTTCGAGTTCCACTGTTCTAGCTTCCTCATGTACTTATTGAACTTTCTGATTTGTGTTTACATATCGATTCTTTTACCAAATCTCTTAATCTTGAATCACGAAACTTTATATTAAAGTTGCCCACTACATGATGCTGGTGATATACATGACATGCATGGGGTGGCTGCCAACCAAGGTGTTCATTTTGTATAGCAGACAATATACCTACATGCCGATCTAAAATCAGACAGATGTCTTGATGTGATATAACAAAGATTCTCAGGCAAGTGAGGAACCAATCCCATGTATCAGTATACTTTTCATCTACTATAGCAAATATAAGGGAAAAAATTTGGTTGCTTCCATCAACAATAGTTGCAATTATCAACTTCTTTCGATACTATTCATATAAAAATATAGCGTCGATACTGATTATTGATCTACAGTGCTTAAAACCTTTAATCGATGGTGCGAATGCCCAAAAGACATGATCGAAAATGGCAAATACCGGGTGATCGATAGGAGCACTAATAAACTTCACCCAAGAGTCCTGATTAAATTTTCTACAGTATACAACCACTTTGGCAACAAGTCATAAGACTTGTCCCAATCTCCATATACTAAGGCCATTGCTTTTTGCTTCACCTCCCACAGCTTCCTATAATCAGACGTATAGTGGAATCTATTCTTCATGATTGCACTAATACCAGCAATAAAATTATGGGTACTTCTTTTACAATATCCCATAGTTCATTGGCAATGAAGTTCAAATCAAGTTCGAAATGATCCTGAGAAAGCATGGCCAAAACACAAGTATGCGAACCAACATACCATGTGATTTCAAATAATCATCCCTCTTAATCACTCGAAGCATCCAATTACATCCAGACTCCTATTTTATATTTAACCATCCAAACCTTTGGCTGCAACTCAACAATCTTAAATTCATGATACCGATCAATGGAATATTGTTTTACTACAGTTTGTAATTCAGCCTTATCCGCAAAATGAAGTCCTTTACATAACTTGGCATCTCTTTCCTAACTGATGCATGCTTCATGCATTATAGAAGACATTGATATATCAGCGGTTGTCCAATCAATCCTCCCGAATGTCATAGAAGGAATTTCAAACCCTAGCAAATTTGGATGCTCGACAATAGGAGGACAGCCTCCATCATTCAATATACCAACTTGCTGGAAGTCATCGTCTATGTCAACTTCACTTGGTACATCTTCTTCCTCAAATAGTCGATTGTCTATATAAACCATATCGTCATCAATTGTGTAAACTGAAGATTATCTGATTATCGTACATGGTGCATCAATGTCCACTGTAGAGAGCTGATCCTTTGCCAATCTCGAACTCTAAGTCGCTGGGACATTACCAATCACATATGGACTAGAGGGCCCAATATGTTCGCTGACCTGAGTCCTTCCTATATCTCTATCAACTACTTGATAACCATCCCTATTAGGGGCAAGTCCAGTATCTTCAATGGGTTGCACATCTAGGTAGAACTCTGTACTGAATAAATATTGATGTGAACTAACAGTTAAAAATATTATGTCAATATCTTCATCATTAGTAATCAGAATAAGCATATACTTTAATACTGTTAGCTGTACAACTTGTAGATATCTATATGTTATCATTAATCTATTTTTTATCCTATCTATATGGAAAATTTTGCATAACTTTTCTTCCAACTCTTCAAATTTCGTTCCATATTTAATTCTAATTGCCCTTTGAGAAGGTCCACTATACTCTATGCCATGTAGTCCGTTAATTATGGAACCATTTATATAGTATAAAGTCGTGACAATATCTTTCATTTGTCACTACATATAATAAATAGATTAACAATAGCATGCTTAGCATAAATATTAAACTAGCATACTTAACATATACAATATATCATTATGGTGATCTTCGTTCAAATTTTTGAGATGCACAATCTAAGAAATGAGCCCATTGGTTGTTGCTCAGCAGAAAGATGTTATCTAAATAATTATAACTAATTATTTTCAGAGCTTGGCTCCTTCATGAATCAGCTTTATGATTGTGGTGAGCCCATCATTTGCAAATTAAAAAGCTACTAAAAGTAAAAAACTAAAACCATATTGACCTAATTCAAAATAGCTGGAGCTCTCACTATTTAACTATTTGACAGACCAACTAGTGTAGATGACCAACTTTATGCCCTAACCGATCTATGGATAATCCAAAATACAATTTGAATCAAATAGCGATTGCAAATCCTTTCTTCAAAGTTGATGCATCTAAAACTAACATATTTCAGCTTCAAATTTTGGAATGCATGATGTCTAACATTGGTTTGCTATTGGGTAGTGGTAGAACATGACAAGTTTGATGTACACAACTGATTCAAAAGCAATGACAAGTTTGATATACATAGCTAATTCAAAAGCAAAGAATCATGGGAATTGATAAAAAAACTACGATACAATAGCAAACATGGGACTCCTATTTGCCTCTGTAATGGGTAGTACCAGATACACCAATAAAACTCATTTTATTTGATTGAAAAAATAATAAATACCACTTATTGAAAGATGAAACCGGCCAAAAAAGCATGCAACAGAGGGAGGATGAGGGGATGGATCAGGACCAGAGGGGCTCTGATTCGGGACTGTATGGGGCCGTATCGAGAATGGACAATTCGGGATCGTATGGGGGCTGGATCGGGATCGACCGACTTGAGATCGGATGAGAGGGGCTTAAGATCAAATCGGATCGTACGGTAGTCGGATGCTTGGGAAGCGGGGGGCCCGACGACAGCATAGGGGAATCTAATATTGGGAACCGAGTGAAAAAGCCCAGACAGGAGAGTTGGTTAGCCATTCGGGAGGTGGGGGGGCTAGTAATAGGAACCAGAGGCATCTCGAGGAGGGGGAGGGAAAGGGAAGTTGCTGCTTGGGAGGCAAGGGGGCCAAGAACAAGAACCAGAGATTGGGTGTGGGAAGAATGGTCAGCATTTGGGAGGCAAGGGGACCGAGGTAGATGAAGAAGAAATCACATATTGGGAGGGCGATTTCAGTGAAATTACAGCAAGATGCTGTGATTTCTCAAGCCATATCATCACCATGGAAATGTGGGGTGAAAGCATGATTTTGGCCACATGGAGCGACAATCGTAGGATGATCCCACGATTTCAACCATGTGGACACCACTACCATAGATCTGAAAATACTTTTGAAACGGGATAACTTTTGAAATTATGTATTAAAAAATAATATTTAAAAAATCCCAAGGATGAATACTTTTTTTCTGATAAAAAATATTTTTCTTTTACAAGTAATAATAACTAGCATTTACAATGCAAACCGCTCGGGCTAGCTGAGGACAACCTTAGACCTTGTTGCAACTAATAAGAGTTCTGTATTTTATAGATTCTGCAAATTTGAACTTATAATATATATACACACACCCCCACACACACACTTTGAGGATCATATTGTTACGGTGGTATCATAGATGCCTCGAATTTACAGCTCTATGACTATACTGTGAAGAGCTGAGCTATATATATGAGTTACCTTCATATGAGCTGAGCTAACCCTGATATGAGCTCCTCTATGCTGATACGAGGTATCCTGAGCATCTATGCTAATATGAGCTGAGGTCAAAAGCAATAAATGTCCACACGTGGAGAGCACATAAGGCTAAAATCTCTCCTGATTGACAACCTATGTAATTAATAGGTGGAACCCTCATATGTCATGAGGTGACACCACTCATTCAACAAGGCCAAAAGATCAAGTACGATCTTTGAGGTTATTTAAAGAGATATTCAAATTCTTCACTCAGTATGCTACCAACAATGATCTCCTTACTTCACGAGAATGATTAAGAGCTGAATTATCTCATCCAGTTTGACATGTCCAACAGTTTGACAATCTCGAGATCGTGCAATCTCATAGCTAACAACCTAGATATCCGACATCCTTCTATATAAACAATCAGAGCTCCGAGGATCCCGATAAGTCTAATCAAATCCCTCTCAGAGAATCCATTGCTGCTCTTTTGTTCTCTGCTTTTCTGACTTGAGCGTCAGAGGATCCTCGTCGGAGCCACAACTTCTGATTTAGGACTTATTTTGTAGGTAACTCCAGCACCAGCATCCCTGCATGAGGTGTCCAGGTATCCGTCTCCTGATCTCGATTGATTTCAGTAGCAACAGATAGAGGAAGAGCTTACATTCACATTCATGGCTCAAGGACAGACATCTTTCTGACTTTCCAATGCCACCATTGCTTTCCGACAGACAGTCAATCAGGCTGACAATCAAGTTCAACCACTGACGAGATTCAAGCCGTCCACCTCCAAATCGACCAGATGGCCCAATCATTCACAAACCATCTAACGTCGATCAGATCTAATAGCCCCCGAATTAGTCAGCACCTTTTAAATAATTCTGGAAGAAGATCATGGCATCCACACATGCGGAAGGAACAAAGATCCAAACAAGAAAGATCACGACAGATTCAAAAATCTTTATGGTAAAACATCCTCAGGCTGTCATTTATTATTCCATGTTAGCTTCTTTTTGCAGGATCACAGATCCTTGAGCACATGAGCTGAGGTGAATTCTGAGGTCGAGCCAAAATAAACCCAAAACTCAGGATGAAGCTTTAGATCGAGCCAAGATTTTGGCTAAGCCGAGGCCATGGTCCTCTCCCCATAAGAGACTTCGAAGTCTCCCTTGCTCGCACCTCAGATCTGGCTTAAGCAGATCCCCGAGATGTAAAAAAAAAAGAAAAAGAAGAAAGAGAAGAGAGATCGGGAAGAAAGGAAAGAAGAAGGGGAAGATGCGGCGGCCGTAGGGCTCCCCTACACCTGTCGCACATCCGATCGGCCTCCCTCGTGGCATCCTAGCGCCTTCGATCGATGCCAAGGCCAACACCTGCAACTTTGGGCCCCCGTATGCCCACCTCAGTCGGTGCCGGAGTCGGCCATCGCAGCGGCCCGAAGCCTTCCCACAGTCGATGTGATAGAAGCCACCTGTGGTGCCAATGAAATCACCGTCCGACACCACTGAAGCTTCCCGACCTAGAACCTTCCATGCATGCGTCTGCGGCGTCGAGCTCCTCCCGACATCAGAGCTGGGCTCGAAGGCTCTGAAGCCTCCCCCACTCATATGCTTCACCTCCGACAGCATCGGGGAACTCGCCTGCAAGCGACCCTGAGGTCCTTCCTTCCCCCTATGTCCTTGAGCTCGGTGGCATGGGTAGCCTTCCCACTGGCGGAGATGCTGATATTCTAGGCCAAATTTTGACTATCATGCGAAGAAGCGAGCCCAGATGGAGATGCTCGTCGATCAGCTCGGCCTTCTAAGGGCGGCTGGTACCCCCGCGGTAGCAAGGGCTACCGCATGGTGAAGCTCCACCTTCTTTTCTTCTGTTTCATCCTCATCTGACGAAAGCCTATCTGCGCGTCACCTTCAGCAGCGACATCTACAACCTCTTCATCGGTGCTCTCTTCAGCATCGCCCTAGTCCCCACAAGCCAGCCTCAAGTGCTCTTCCTCCGAGCTCGCATCAGTCCAAGCTTCTTCCTCTGAGCTCGCACTGCTCCAAGCTTTCTCCGAGTGTCCAAGCTCCCAGCCTCTGATCGAATTTTGAGGTGAGCTTTCCTATTCTACTTTTCCTGTAGGTTCATCCCCTCATACTCGTTGGCCATTTGCAAGCTCAAATCCGTGCTTCCTGGCCTCCATCCGAGCTTCGGCTCCTTCCATCCGAGCTCCTGGCCCCCCATCTAAGTTCCCGACCTTCATTCGAATTTTCTGATCGCTCCTCCTATGGGCCCTGTCGAGCTCCGAGGGCCTTGTCATCTTAAATATTCAAGGCCGTATAGGGTTCCTTCGAGGTAAACTGGCTGGATCTGAGGCTTGGTGGGGTGGCAGATCTAAAGTTATTTGCATGCGATGCTCTCCGCTCACACGCCTTGGCATGAAATCACTCACAGCCAAGGTCTGGCCTACGACTGTACTGTGGCCACCTATGAGGGGCCCCAAAGTATGCTATGTTCATTTATTATGGCCTAGGTGGACAATCTACAGGAGAAAGTAGTGGAGCATATGCCGGACGTGGACCCACAACATTCTAAGTCAAAAATGAAGCATAGAAATGAATGGGGATGGTGGAACATTGCCATCCAAGATCGGATCAGTATCAAATGGGTTCGATGCTCAGGTCAAGGTCGATCCAATAGACCTGAGCTGAAAAATTCATCATCCAAGTTGACATCAAGATCAAATCTGAGGTAAAAGCATGTAAATTTAAGGTAAATTCTTCAAATTCGAGGTAAAAACATACCAATTCAAGATAAATCTTTCAAATCCGAGGTAAAAGTATGCAAATTCAAGGTAAATCCTTTAAATCCAAAGTAAAAGCATGCAAATCCGAGGTAAATCTTTCAAATTTGAGGTAAAAGCATGCAAATCCGAGATAAATCCTTCAAATTCGAGGTAAAAGCATGCAGAACCGAGGTAAAACATACAAATTCAAGGTCCAAGCATACAAATCTGAGGTAAAAATCAGGTTAATTTGAAGCTAAAAATAAATCCAAATTGAGGCAAACAACAGGAGTCAAGTAAAATCCAAAAAGCTCCCAAACAGTGCTCACAACTCTCATGGTAAAAAGCTTTTAAACCTTATCTATTATTTTGTATCATTCTTTTTGAACAACAGGTCTTCAAGTATTTAAATTGAAGTGGAGATCAAACCAAAGCCATAAAGATGAGGTGAGACCTATAAGACAACCTCCAAATCAGCCTCAAAGGGTCGACATCAGCAGAAATAAATCTAAGCAAGTCAAGGAGAGGCAAACTAGCTCAAATGGATAACAACAATCTATGTACCTCCAAAAGTATGATTTGATTAAAAAATCAAAAAATCTAGTTAGAGCTAGTTTGGCAAGTTTCCTCATCTTTTGTGCAGATCCATAACTTAAGACCTCCACGACTCCGAGATGGGGTTAACTTACTAGACCCCTGTAGAGCCTGAGTCGCACGAGAAGCGAAGGGAGACCCTTGAGAGAACCTTCGGAGGGCTAACTAATCAGACCCTCAGAATGTCATCGAGAATACAAGATGCCATAGGCACAAGCTCACTGCCGACACAAACTACCTCTCGCACGAAGATGAGAAATGCTAGATACCGAAGGTACAAGATCGTCATAGGTACACAATGCCACTCATGAGGGCTAACTTACCAGACCCTCGAGAAGACCTCGACGATTTCGAGGCGGGCTAACTTACCAGATCCTACAAAACTCAAATCGCATGAGAACGAAGAGAGATCCTTGAAGGAATCTCTGGAGGGATAACTAATCAGACCCTCAGAATGTCATCGAGAAGTGTAAGATGCCATAGGCACAAGCTCGCCACCGACACACTGCCTCTCACACGAAGACGAGAAGTGCTAGATGCCGTAAGCATAAGATCGTCGTAGGCACACAACGCCACTCGTGAGGACTAAGTTATCAGACCCTCGAGAAGACCTCGACGACTTCGAGATGGGGCTAACTTATGAGATCTCTGTAGAGGCCTAGTCACACGAGAAGTAGAAGAAGACCCTTGAGGGAACCTCCAGAGGGCTAACTAATCAGACCCTCAAAATACCATCGAGAAGTGCAATATGTTATAGGTACAAGCTCACCGTCGGTACATACTGCCTCTCGCATGAAGACGAGAAGTGCTGATGCCATAGCCGCAAGATCGTCGTAGGCACACAACGCCACTCATGAGGGCTAACTTAATAGACTCTCGAGAAGATCTCAGCAACTCTGAGGCAAGGATAACTTATCAGACCCCTGCAGAGCTCGAGTCACATGAGAAGCAGAGAGAGATCCTTGAGGAAACCTCCAGAAGGATAACTAATCAAAGCTTCAGAACGTCGTCGAGAAGTGCAAGATGCCATAGGCACAAGCTTGCCGCCGAACACACTGCCTCTCGCACGAAGATGAGAAGTGCTAGATGTTGTAGGCAAAAAATCATCATAGGCATATATGCCACTCATGAGAGCTAACTTACTAGATCCTCGAGAAGATCTCAGTGACTCTGAGATGGGGCTAACTTACCAGACCTCTACAGAGCCTGAGTCGCACGAAAAGTGGAGGGAGATCCTTGAGAGAACCTCCAGAGGGATAACTAATCAAACCCTCAAAATACCGTCGAGAAGTGTAAGATACCATAGGTACAAGTTCGCCGCTGGCACATACTACCTCTCGCGTGAAGATGAGAAGTACTAGATACCATAGGTACAAGATCACCGTAGGC
>KE505189.1:0-28245 GCA_000441515.1 Elaeis oleifera | reverse complement strand
CCCTCCTCTCTCTCTCTCTCGTCTCCGATCTCTCGCGCTGTCTCTTCCTCTAGGGTTACTTCTCCTTCCTTCCTCCCAAAAAAATCCACAAAACCCTACCACCCTCGCACCAATCGATAGCTCTTGCAACCCTAGGATTCCCACCCGCGTTGAACGAAGGATCAAGAGGTAGGGTTCTATATCCATCCTCTGTAATTTCCTATTTCTTCGTTTTTTTATTGGATACTCTTGCTCCTGTACTGACTGTTCTAGTTCTTTTCTTCTCGTTCTTCTACTTCTGTTGTTCCCCAAATGCTGTCACCTACATTTTTTTCAGCTTTTCGAAGCTATTTTTCCGTTTAAATATATAGATCACCTTCTTGTCATGGATCGAGTTCTCACTTCATCTCCACACCTCGAATGAACAAATGAGATCAAAAGTAGGATTTTTGCTTTCCAATTTGCTTGTTTCCCCACTTTTTGGCCGAGCAGATGGCTTATTGTTGCATTGTCATCTGTTAAAATCAGTATTTTGCATTCGTCGTTCATTTTTTTGTGTGCGGGAAGATATGCTGTTAACTCAGGCTATATAGGGGATTTAAAGAAAACTTTGGAATCAGATCATGCTCTCTTTGCGCACTATTCGCAGACTCTGTGCTGCTGTTGATGCTCTTGCTGTCACCGTTATAGTCGCCAATATTCAAATCACGAACCAAACCGACCTCGCCATTGCTGCTTGCCCATCATCACATATTCCTGAAAATTTCCCAACAATTGCCGCTTGCAAAGCTGCAGTTTCGAAAAGCTACTCAAGCCCGAAACCTGATACCGATCCCTTAGCCTCTTCGGAGATTAATTCAATTAGTGAGCCTGCCCTTTTGAAGATTAAGACAGAGAGAGACCCGGAGAAGCTCTTCCAACTCTTCAAAGCCAATGCCCACAACTGCCTTGTAGTGGAGAATCGCTTTGCCTTCGAGGATACAGTCTCCCGCCTTGCAGGTGCTCGTCGCTTTGACCTCATTGAACACCTCCTCGAGCACCAGAAACCCTTCCCAAGGCCGGCGTGAGGGGTTTATTGTTCGGATCCTCATGCTCTATGGGAAAGCTGGGATGCCGGATCATGCCCTCCGGACCTTCCATCAGATGCACCTGTTTGAGTGCCCTCGGACCGTCAAATCATTCAATGCCACACTCAAGGTCTTGTCTGAAGCTCACAGGTTTGATGATGTCAGGATGTTTTTGATGAGATTCCTGCTAAATATGGAATTGAGCTGGATGTGATTTCATATAATACTATTATCAAGGTTATGTGTGATATGGGTAGTCTGAATTCTGCTTACTTGGTCATGGTGGAGATGGAGAAGGCAGGACTTCAACCAGACGTGGTGACATATACCACACTTATATCGGCATTTTATAAGTGTGGTCAGGGTGAGATTGGTGATGGGTTATGGAATCTAATGGGGATTAAGGGCTGTTCACCTAATTTAGCCACTTTTAATGTTAGGATTCAGTATCTGATTAACAGAAGAAGGGCTTGGCAAGCCAATGGCTTGATACGTAGGATGTATGTTTCTGGTATAAAACCAGATGAATTAACTTATAATCTGATTATTAAAGGTTTCTGTATGATGGGTGAGCTCGAAATGGCAAAGAGGATTTTTTATGCTATGCATGGAAGGGATGCAAACCAACAGCAAGATCTATCAGACCATGGTTCATTACCTCTGCAAAGAAGGAGACTTTGATTTGGCATTCAGGTTGTGCAAGGATAGCATGGAAAGAATTGGTTTCCAAGCGTTGACACCATTGATAAACTGCTAAAAGGTCTTATGGCCATTTCAAAGGACCGAAATGCTAGGGAATTATGAAGCTGGTTAAGGCAAGAACATCTCCTTATTCAGCTGATCAAATGAAGTCCTTTCTGGACATATTGTCTTATGGCAGGAGAAAGAACAGCATTGATGTTGGGTATCATTTGCTGATGTACCTCTACAGATTAGGAAGTGCCGCAACACTCTTATTCACATTCTTTATTTATGTGGATCATTAATTGCGCATGCAAAATTTTTCAATGTGGTAGAGGGTTCTGACCATATTCTTCAAAGCGTAAATTAATGTAAGAGTTTTATATTTTCATTCATCATATGAAATTTATTCTTTTTCTATATAATTGTTAATGTAATTTTTGCTTTCTAGTTCTTCTGATTTCTCTAACAAAATTATATTTGTATTGTATCTTTGTTTGACTTTATATAGAATAACTAGTTGAAGACCCGCGCATTGCGCGGGGTCGGATGTACGAAAATAAATTTTCTTCTAGATCTGATCGGATTGAAAAAAAATTATATATAAATAATAAATAATATTCATTCAAATTCTTAGGGTTACTTCATATTCTCAAGTACCTATATAAATAGGCTTTAATTGTAAGAATATAATAATACCATACATTAATAACATAATTGAATTTGAAGAGGTGTTCTTTCCAGGTGGCACAACAAAACTCATTTGAGAAGCTGAATTGACAACACTCCAATACTCTTTCACAGAGTATTGTTTTATATGTGTGTGTGTGTGCGCCGTAGAGTTTATCTTATAATTATTTTTTTTCCTAATTTCTGCATTTCCCAATATCTGAAAAGAGAAATTGCAGCACAGTAATTCTTAAGCAACTAAAGTATGACTATATTTTGTTGATATTGTCCCACTATGTTACTAGTTCAATCTACATCTTGGTGCTGATATGGATTCTTTAAAGCAAGGCTTCTTAGTTCTTCCATCGGACATTTGGTTTGAGTTTTTAACAAGAAGACGAAAACTACCTGATTGGCTAATTCAATACAAAGGGGTAATGACAACCAGTTCATCGACGAGTAGTAAGGAGAACAGAGAGTGCAATGAACACATGTGGGAGCAAATTTGAAGGGGGAATTGTTATCTCATTTTGATCAGCTCCACAGAGGAGAACCCACAATATTAGACTGAACCCAGAATGAGAAACTGTTTCCAAACGTCTTTGCAAGCATTAAATTTTTTAAAGGAACCCTCTTGTTTGCTTTATTTACTTATGCTCCAACTGACCACATGCAAAACTCCATTTCAAACTGTAAGCGCATTCTTATTGTGATAGGAAAATTCCTGACTATCAACTAAGTTCTCATATGTAGCAAACTATGCAAGTCAGAATTCAAGATATAAGATCCAATGGAAGTATCAAATAAATTAGGCACTCAAAAGTCAAAAAATATTTCAGGCCAAATTGATTGTTTTCTATTTGAAATAGAAAACTACAAATTTATCATTTTAGGGCACCTTGTGTGAAGTGAACCACGTTTTGCTCCAGTGTTCACTCTCCATCAGTTAGCAACCAGAGGTTCTGGGTTCAATTCCAGGTGATGCATTCACAAAAATCTGTATCTGGGTAATTGTAGTTTGGGTGGGTCTCCTTCCCTTTCTCCCTCTCTCTCCAAAATAATAGGCACCTTATCTTGAAAGTTAAGGTCTATACCCTTGCTGAAAACATCTTTCACTGTGCTTTGCCTGTTTCAATCTAGAAATTGTTGTATTACTTATGGGGTAACAATTTGTTTAACTAGTTCTTGACTTGCTATGATAGCATTTTTCTGACCAACATGACTAGCTGGCCATTCATGTTGATCTTCTTATCTACGAAATTTATAATTAAGTGTTTGACTTCTTGAGTCGCATCAAAACCTGGGGAAAGGCCTAACATTCGGCATTTTTTACACAAAGTAGCTGTCCCAGGACTCGAACCTGTGTTGTTGCACTTGTCATCCCAAGCTGTTACCATTGGACCAAGAAATGGCCCATAAATTTTTGAGACACATGTCGATGTTGATGGTAAATATGATTAATAAACTTATTTTGATGTGTAGATTCAGTGGAATCTATCTGTCTGCTGCTCAACTTGTTTTCTATTTATTCTTGATAGGCTAAATTAGATGTTAAATTAGATGTCATTTGAGTGGTCTGTCAAGCATATAAAGAAGTGGCAAGCAAGGAGGGCAGCAAATTCTAAGAGTTCTTAAGTATTGTTTGAATTCTGAGGAATAGGAGCAAAGGAAAGTGATTCAGGAGACATGTTTTTGGATATTCGATCTTTAAAAATGCCATTTATCTGTTCAAAACGTTTGCCAATGGGAAGAGGAGTGCAAGGAGTAGAGTGTTCAGAGCACAGTACATATATATGAAAACAAAGGCATTTTGCCACTGTAGGCAAAAGGTGAAACCAAACTTTTAGCTTTTGATTGTGCAGATGTTCAACTTTAATGTGGATGAGGAGGGTGTGTTTTTGTGGAGGTGGAATAGTCTGGGGTGCTCTTCTCACTCAAATTCTAAAACCTCTTGATGGTAGACGGTGCTTTGAAGTGTGGAATTTCAATATAACTTGGTACGCTGTCAGTCCATTAGAATTTGATAATGTTGTTGGATTTTCCTGTTAAAGCAGTGCATACGTATTAGAACTTAAAAAAAAAGGTTTGAATCCCTTTCATCCGTACATGGCTCAGAGAAAGAAGCAAGTTGCATTCTGTTATTGTAATTTGGATCTTCTTGACCTTCCTTTCTTTTGATCTATGAATTTGCAGAAAACTTCACAATCTTTAGGGACCGGCCTTGTTAGTGGTTCTGTTGGTCATGCTTGTACAGATATCCCTCATTTAATGTATATTAATATGAACCATTTTAATTAGTAGCAGTGCATGTTTTTGTGTTAGTATTGGCATGGTATTGGTACATTACATGGCTAGTGATATTGATACTAAAGCCAAACACTTATACATTGATACCAACTTGGACGCTCATTCTGGGGGGAGGACTTAACAATCATAAATTGGAATATGACTAGAAATAATAGGATGAACAAATTACATACATCAATGTGACCAACATTGAGAAATGGGCAATCTCAACAAACTTGTTGGTAATAAATCCAACACCAAATAAGTTTTAAGTCATCTATATACTTATTATTGATTTAGTAAATGTCACTGTTCCAAAGTATAAATTGCATTCTAAAGAACAAATTTGTTAACATCTGTTGTTCCTTGTGCAGTTTTGTGGTTGCTACATTTCTATGATGCTTTTCATATGTGGTAAAACACATTGGAAATTTCCTGTATTAGCACATCATGATGATTTGGTTAGTTAAATTGTTGACATGAAAGCTGGGCCTGCATGTTTACTCGTGTCTCTTACACAATTGCATCTTTTTTCTTTTGCTCCAGGTTGCCATTCTGTCACTTTATTGATACAGCATCTTTGTTGCAACACCATTTTGACATTATATATGTGACTCAAGTAGCTTGCTTTATGGCCATCTCTTGGATGGTTATCGAGATGCCCCAGGCACCACAGGCAGAGTTAATGATGATGATGATGATGATGATGTTGGACAAGCCGTGCCCCTGGGTATTCCCCTCTAGGTTGCCTTGTATTCTGCAAGCTCCTGGTAGTCATCAACAATAACAGCCTTTGTTTTGTTGAATGCAAAATTTAGTACCCCGGTGAGTCTGCAGTCAGATGGAATGCTGCTGGAATATCACAAAATACCCTCTCTTTTTTTTTTTCTTTTTACGTAATTACAGGTGATTTTTATGTTAGTAGTATGGTGAATATAGCACCGGTCGTAGATTCTTAACTAGTTTTTGGAAAATCCACAATTGTTAAAGCATTTGATGGATAAACTTGTTGCTTATGTCTGACAGGCAGCAGCTTATATCTGTATAACATTTCCATATTAATTTGTGAATAATTTGAGGCAAAGGTCTCCATTTTTTTAAAATGCCGAGTTTTTTTTTGTTCCAAGTGAGTGCGCTTGTGTTACTTTGTAGGTGAATGGGGAGGTTAGCGAACCTAACCTGATTTCGTTCCGGAAATGAAATCAAGATTTTTTTAACAAACTAAGAGAACAGAAAGATACACAAAATGCATGCTTTTGATCCTGAAAGGGTACCTCAGCGATGGAGACACGATTGTGGAATTCCAGGGATCTCGGTGATAACATTCTCAACCGGGAAAAAAAGAAAACACTGAAGTTTCATTTGCGCAAAGTTGGGTCATTTGTTAAGCATTTGACAAGGTTTATTAGTAACAATTTGTGACTTAAAAGGGTTAGAAACTTTCTGCGAGTCTGATTAGATTCTCAAAATGACACACAGGGGCGGTGTCGGTGGTAAGAGGATCTTTGAGCTTTTGATTTTGTGATTTAGCTTGAGCTTTGCATCAGGTCTAAAATTTAGGTACGCTGGAAGAGTGGAAATACATTCCAGATACTGAAACTGTTATACGTTAAACTGGGATTCTCTGTCTAATATCTCAACACATTGCAGGTATGCACCAAAAGGTTGGCATACCGTGGAAGAAAAGCTTATTGCTTTTCTTTTCAAGGGAAAGCCTATATTTTAAGGGCTTGTTTAGATAATTCTATTAGATCCTTAGGATTGGAAATAGAATTTCTTGGATTACAGGATATAAAATTTGGCTTAGTCCATGTTAACTAGATCTTTCTTTGTCCATTCTAGAATTTCTTGGATTACAGGATATAAAATTTGGCTTAGTCCATGTTAACTAGATCTTTCTTGTCCATTCGTTCAGGGAGAGAAAAAAAAAAAAAAAAAAATACTGTTGAGTATTTTTTTTCCCTATAAAATATTGGTGCTCACTCCAAAATTGGTTTTGGATATTTTATAAATATAAGTCTAGCCCGATCTATAGTCTGTAATCCTACTGGTTATGCCAGTCCAATCCATGAATCCTGTATGATTTTCAGCCTAAATCTTATTGAAAAATCCAAGATAAAGAACCAACAATAAGTAGGTGGGCTCTGTCTTTGGGATGTTAACATCTTATTTAGAAAATCTTCTGACAAAGAGCCGCAAAAAGCACTGAGCTCTTCATGCTATGCAGTTATGCATTAGTTTTCATGCGCCGCCGGACTTCTGTAGATGTTGCAATACGTTTAAAAAGGGAGATTTAATGGCCGTAGCATAAATTCTACCAAATAATGAGCATATGGCCGTAGCATAAATTCTACCAAAATAATGAGCGTGGCATAAATTAGAACTCTCTCCTTGAAGGAAATCAACCCATGTCCTGCTAGTTAGGCTCATAACAGGTTTTGGTAGGTTTGGTACTTGGTCTAACACTTTGGAAGAAACATGATTGGGGTTCTTCTTAATCGCATTTGTGGAAGTATGATGCAGCATATATTTTTTTCAATGATGTTTTGTCAACTTGTTGAAGATTTTTTTGTTCTTTATTGGCTTCCTCAGTCCCTGTTCAAATTGAGGACCAAATGAACAAATTATCGGATAATTCTCCAATCATATGTGTCTGATGCCAAGGAAAATGCTATCTTTCATTTTCTTCATATTTATAATTTTTAATTTTTAAATAGGCACCGGGGCTAATGTCATTTTCATTTAATTGCAAAAAAAAAAAAAAAAAGCAGTCCATTGCTGCAAAAAAAAAAAAAAAAAAATAATAAAAAAAAGAACTCTACTATTTCTTAACAAGATTTTCTAAAAGAAAGAAGTTTCAAACTACTCTGATGCCCTGGCGCTTTCTCGGTCTGTTTTTCTGACCGACCTCTCACTCGTTCTGCATTCCCCTTCGTACAGAAGATGCTCATTTCTGAGAAGGCTGGTGTTACCATGTGGTGTTCCGTTGAGCATCTGGGTCATGCCAAACGGCAAACATAACTTTGTACCCTTCTCTCTCTCTCTCTCTGTGTCTCTCTCAATTTTGTCATGATTCATGGCTCACAAGTCTAGAGTCATGGCTGCTTTATTGGTGCCCATCTTTTCTGATACCCTCTCTTTTTGCTCCTGCCTTTGATTAGGCTTGAGTTGTTTAAGACATTGCTTTACAATTGCTTAGGTTAATGCAGCTAATTAAGGAAGATGCTATATGGTCATCTCCATGGACCTCTCCTTTAACTCTTGATTAATATAATCTACAGATATTAGTCGGTATGGAATCTGGTGCCATTGTCTGGTGCATTAAGAATGATTAGAGAAGGTAGCATGTCATAAAGTTTTGGCTTTTTCAAGGATGGCAGTGCCTCTATTTCTTGCTGAAGGAAAGCAAAACAAATTGTAGTCTATTTGATGTAAACCAACATCAGTAGTGAGGGACCATCCACGTAATGTCGCGGACACCAAGTAAAGTTTAACAATTGTTAACTACGCATACCTATTTGTTAGCTACCCAGCTTAACCTTGCATTAGCTAGTTTCACAAGCAAATTAGCAACTAAGAGGCTTAACCAACAAAGAGTTCACAAGCCACCTATTTCCTTTGATTCTTTTTTGGAGAAGACTTTAAGGGGCGTTTGGTTCGTAACTGGATTCAGAATAGGAATGGAAATCGGAATGGTTTGGAATCGGAATCGGAATGGCTAAATCCCTCGAAGCATTTGGTTCGTGACCGGAATCGGAATGGAAAATTGAATCCATTGAGGAGAGTAGGGATTGAGTTCTATATAGATTGACCCATTCACATTCTACCCCGGAATCGGAATGGGATTCCTCCTAACTACCGATTTCGATTTCAGACATCCACTCCTCCCAACCAAACATCCCCTAAAATTATACTTTTGAGTGGTGTTAGCGCCCATATCAACCACCTCCACTTCCTCGAGCTCTTTCTTTGGGTGCTGTGGAAGAAAAAAGCCTCTCTCCCTTTAGTTCTTATCCTCTAATCCTAAGCTCATTTCCACATTGTCTTTATTGTAGAAGGTGTTCTAGAAAGGAATATTTGTCCCTTTAGCACTGAAGTCACATGATTAGATGTGCTGATTGAGATTTACATATATGTCACATCGCTCTCATCTTGTTGCATTTGTTTCATTGGCATGGATCCCACAACACCATTGTTGCTTTGTCTAGGCCAATGTTCATTCAAGCTCCATTGAAAAGTGACCTTAAATCATTACTTGCAAGTTGCAACCATCCAAGTTCATCAATTCCCAAGTTTGCTTTGGCTTTTGCTGACGTGTACAAATACTTGAACATAAGCACACCGGATTTTAAGGAAGCCAAAGGCAGAAGGGAATAAACAAGGCCTCACTACAAGCTAATTAAAGTTTGTGAAATAGGTCTTTCCTTTTATCGATCAGATTGTAGGATTTTAATGAACAAAATTATTGTGCTTATGTTCTATATGCTTATTAGTGAACTTTTCTTCGAAGATGTAGGATGATTTGAAACAAACTCGATCGAGTTAAGTTGAAAGCGAGCATCTTACCCGGTAATAACAATTATTTAGCATTCCTTCAGGTTTCATTAGCCATTAATTCTCAGACCTTGGCTTGTCTTGAAGCTAAGGAGAAGCCACCAACTTCTATGTTCTGATAATAAAGCCAATTATACCGTCGCCAATAGCAACAAGAGGCTTCCAGCCTTCAGCTCTTACTGGCATGTTATTTTAAATCATCTCAACAGCTTTGCTGCAGATATTTAATCAGCAAACTGTCAGACTGATCAATTATCTGTATAACCGGCCATTTATAGTGTTTTCTTAACATCGGATCCGCCGGTGATTCAGTTGGTCTTTATATTGTAATAATATCTGCTTGGACTTCAGAAGAAAGAACTTGGAAAATGGTAGAGCTGTCTCCAAACAATAAAGAAATGTTATTATACTTATTTTACACATACATGCATGGCATTGTTAAATGGGACAAAACAACTAATCTAGCAAGGGAAATCCAACGTTGCTACTATATTATAATCTCAAAAAAGGAGCATAGGTAGCATTCTTCCTAAGAGAAGGACCAGTGCCTCACTTGGAGACAAGGAAGCGGAACGGTTGAGACTTGGGTGGAGGGTGGTGACTGCAAGAAAGCCTCTATGAATGGAGGTTCAGAGAATCCTCATCATGTGAGGTACTAATGAAAACGGATCCCACTCCTGACAGCATGCAGTGGGGCAAACTAAAGATACCAACGAATCCTAATGATGGAGAGAAGGAAGTCTAAAGATGTGTTTATGGTACATACTTCAGAGAATGAACTTTGCATGGCTGATAGGACAAGGATGCACATGCTCTTAAGGGCAAGGACGGGATTTTCTTATTTGTCACAGGATGTGCTGGTTGGTCTTCAAGGTCATGAGGGCAAGGCTAAAGTGGCTTCCAAGCCTTTCTTGTGTCATAGAACATGGTACCATGTACAATCCAACCAATACTTCTAAGATCTGTTTGATGAGCTAGGTATATGTGAGCCTTCCCTTATTGTACAGTAGATTGAGCACATTTGGGAAGATGATGTGACAGCAGACTCAATATAAATTAATTCGACCACTACATAAAGCACCAGATAGAATCTAGAAGTAAGATTTATTATATCGAGAAGCTGAATCATACATCAAATTTTTAAAATCATAATTTGATCGGATTGAAATTTTTTTTATATAAATTAGATAATTTTTTGATATCTATAATGTACTGTAATTCTCCAAAAAGAAATTTTGTTCCTAACAATGAGGCTCAAATTCTATACTTTAGATCTTGAATAAATTGGTCAGCAAAAAATTTTTTTTTCGGAAAAGAACTTGACCAAACATCTCTTAATTTAGAAACAATTGATAGAAGATAAAAATTGATGTAGGATTTGATATGTACATCATATAGAATTTGAGTTTTTTATATTTATTTTAATTAATTATATCTATTCTTGAAAAGTTAATTTTGTTGAATTAGATGAGAAATCCAACTTAGATTGTGCAATAGCAAACCTCATCGTTGTAAATAGGACCTGTATTTATTTTATGATCATTGGCGAAAGAAAGACATATAAATCTTATTTCATCAATCTTTCTTTTAATTTTTTTAAAATATTTGAATTAAATGGGTTAATAAAATTCTTTAGGATCATTTATAAATAAATAAATAGATTTTATCAATAAATTTTTTTTTTTGTTAATTTACGATGAGTGTGACAAGACACGAGCTGCTGAGGGAGATAGGTGACCATAATTTTTCTGATTTCACATCATTGTTTTTCAATCACATTCCTATCTGGAAAATAAATCTTGCATTATAATCGTAGTAAACAAGTACTTTTGTGAAAATCTCAAGATTTGCATCATGCCATGCTGATAGTACATAATCTTTTATTATAATTTTCTATGCGCAATTTTTCCCATCTCTGATCACAAACTAGATTCTCATCAATTTTATTCGCGATTCAAACCCCTTATCCTTCTAAATTATAATGTATCCACTCCAAATACTCATCTCTTTTTAATTAAATCCCAGTGTGTACTTTTTGTCAACCTTGCCTAAGACTTGACCGGACCTTGCAGGTCCTAGAAGCCACCTAAAAAACAGAGCCAATGTTCTTTTCAGGAATATTGTTGACCAAGAAAAAATGATGGTAAACAGTAGAAAGATTTGCTGCCGCTTTCACCACCACCAAGTGTAGAGTCAAGATATGCCATCCAGTGGACTCCAATGTCTCGTCCAAACAAATTCCATGTATGTTGAAATGTGGAGCAAAATTGTCCCCATCAGAAAACCTTTTGGAGGAAAAATTAAAAAAAGACTTCGAGAACGATTTCAACATAATATTTTCTCAAAAGCAATTTGAACAAATTATCCCTAGTGTTGGTAATGGAACACTTTGGCTCTCTTTCAACCCACGGAAGAAATAAATTAAGTCCAAACGTATCCAAGGGGCAGTGCCAGTCGCTACCTGACCAGTGAGTGCTATTATTCTATGTTGGAATAAAAATAGTATATATAAACTTCTGATTTTTTAAACATTTGATGTATTGGTTTCGATCCCACCGAAATTATATTATAAATAATATAAACATATTTTGACTGACTGCTTAAATCAAAAAGATATAAAATCAATCAATTTTATTAATAATTTACCATATTTCATTGGGAAGAATGATGGCATGGACCATTCAAATTAATAATAAAAATCCTCTAAATATTAATTATAACTCCAACAATGATACTATAGAATTTTGAGTAAATTATAAATTTTTTTTTTGAGATTAGATTTAAATTGTATTTACATATTATGGTCTAAAAAATTTATGCTTATTTTTTAAAATTTATTTTATTTAACATTTTAATCTATAACTCAACAGAATATTAGTTAAATTATTAATTTTTGAATAGAATCTAAATATCACATCAAATTTTTTTTAAAATAATTAAATAATCTTAAATGATATTGCGGCCATCCAAAAATATTAGAAAATGTATGTATCCTTCCTCTCATGTAAGGATAATTTTAATATTCTATGTGAGATAAATAATTTATTGACGTCATTAATTTAATCAGATGTAAAAAAAAAATTACAAATTATCAAATATAAATATAATAAATATAAATTTTAAGAAGATTTTTATAATTAAATTTAGAATTTGTTTGAAATTTGTCTTTTCTAGAATCATTATGAGATAATACAGTGGAACAAGCGGCCATTACTTGAGGGGTATCCGCTGGGCAATTTATACCATGCAGGAAATACGAGAAACATCAAAAGCAGTAACGCTAAAACTCAAACAATTTATCAAATATTTAAGCAACCAGGGCACAACTCTAACAAAAAAAAAAATGTGGGCCTCAGGGCCCCAGTGTGCAGAGCTGGGTGCCATTAAGCGCGAGTAAATTTAACATCCATCTCTATTTGTCACCGCGGTTAGACGCTTCGTCCCCAACTGGCCGTCCACGTAAAGAAACCGCGTGATTCGGTTCCCACGCACGGACGACCCTTCCCCTTCCACGTGGCACTCCGACACGCCTCGGTCCCCGAACCAAACAAACCGAAGGTTAATACATATTATAATACTACCTTAGATTAAAAATTAGAAAGAAACAATAGGGAGAAACAAATTAAGAGAAGAAAGGGGAACTAAAGAAACAAATGCCGGAGATAAGAACAGCTCGCCATCAACGCCCTTCCCGTTCCAACGAATCCTTCCTATTTCTCGGTCTCTCTCTCTCTCTCTCCTCGGTCAAACCGCCCTTCTTTTTCTCTCCCTCTGGGAGCAAATTATTGCGGGAATTTTCTTTTCCCAATAGGAGGACACTATCATTTTGGTCTGATCCTTTCTCTCTCTCTCTCTCTCTCCTCTGCCCTTGTTCCTTATGTTCACCTCTTCTCTTTCCTCTTCGGTGACGTGGGACTGAGAGCTCCTTGGAGGAGCCCAATCATTGGTTTCCCAAGAGGCAGCCCTCCTCTGCCGATTTTGTTGTGATTGGGTTTGTTCCCTTCGCCTCCCACCTCTCTTTCATTTTTTTTTAGTTTATGTGTTTGATTTTGTTCGTTTTTCTCTTATTTGGCAACTTTTTCCTTTCTCCTTTCCTGTTAGTAGAGTGATTCGGGTGATTCGCTGTTTGGGTTTGATTAATTTCGTTCCAAATCTGCTCCATTTCTTTCAAAGTTGCGACCTTAGTGCTCAAATCACGTTTCATTCCGATGGTTGTGGCTCTTTAGGGCTGTGCTGGTTTGTGGTTATTCTTTTTCTTTTATAAATTTAACTTCTTTTTAAGTCTTTGTGTGATTTCGGGTGGTTAGGTTAATCGAGCTTTGTTGGTAGGTTCGTAAAATTGAAACTTTTTAATTCCTTTTTTCTTTGCAGGGTTCGGGTAGAATTTGAGGGGGAATCTTTTTTTCCCTATTCCGATGGGTGTAGCAGTTGTTTATCTGAGGAATTGAAGGTGGTTGTGTTTTTTTTTTGGAGGCTGATTTATTTTGATTATCGATGTAACTTGTGGCATTTGCTCATCAGCTCGATGGGACTGAAACCTGTTTGTTGATTTGCCTTGTTAGGTGGAAGAAGCCTTGTTCCTGAATCGGGAGAAGGATTGAATCCTTCATGGCTGCGTCGGACGACAACATCACCATGATCGGTGACTGGGCGCCTCCTCCGAATCCCAGCCCAAGGACCTTTCTGTCCACTTTTTGAACGGCGAATTTGGTTCCAAATCATTCTCCGATCTCTTGTCAGAGAATGGGATCGAGGGGCTCCCACCGGGATCTGAGAAACAGAAAACGTTTATGGGTCCAAAAGAAGAAGAGGGTCGAGAGGGATTCCAGTACTCGAGCGATCTCTCATTAGAAACGAGCTTGTTTGGTGCTCACAAATCAATCTCCCACGGGGGTCTTGCTGAGAGAATGGCGGCAAGGGCCGGATTTAGTGTTCCAAAACTCAATATGGCTCACATTACGTCGGCCAACATGGGATCGTCATCCTCGGATGTTCGTTCTCCTTATGTGACGATTCCGCCTGGTCTCAGTCCGACAACATTGTTGGAGTCTCCGGTTTTCTTCTAATTCTATGGTACGATTTCATATTTCGTGTTCTAAATTGGGTGTTAGTGATTTATGTCAATTGGATATGAATATGTTATTAATAGAAAATGGAGATTGCACGGTGAATCTGAGTCATTGTTTGTTAAATAGTTGAGGTATCCTTTGTTAGATTTCATGTGGAGAAAAGTCTTAATTCTTAGTCAATGCATTTTGAAGCGTGATTAACATGTCCTCAAAAGAATTTGTTGATGCATGTCTTTCATTCTTGTGGGTTTTTCTTTTTTTTTTCTTTTTTTTGTGTGTTTTTCTGTTTTGGGGGCGGGGGAGGCATATAGAATGTCGACCCAACTAGTTTGGGATTAAGGCTTAGTTGAGTTGAGTTAATTAGTCATACAGATTGTGTGATAGCCTTATCGAGTGCCGCATTGGAAGTATGTAGATAATTATCCTTCGCCATGGACCATGGCTTTTTTTTGGTATTAGATGGATTGTGGCATTTAGTTCTGCCTTTCTTAAGTCCAATTAATTTGTTAGTACTCTGTTTGCTATGTAAGCATAATTTCACTTAAGTATTTATCTAATGGAGTTACTATGTGATATTTGTGGAAAATATAAGCGAGCAACATAGTTTTAAATGCAAATGTTCTTCCAAAGATCTTTAAAGGTACGATTAGTGAATTGTGAACATTGTTGAATTCAGTTCTTATGTGTGCGTAGGCACTTCTATATTACATATGCATGTGTGCACATGCAAAGTACTCTACAACATGGGGGGCAGCCCAATGCACAATGCTCCTGCCATTGTTAGATCTAAGGAAGGTTGGATGTATGTAGCCTTACCCTGCATGTGGAAAGGTTGTTTTCATGTCTCGATTTTGTGACCTCTAGGTCATAATGGAGCAACCTTACCATTGCACCAAGACACCCTCATTTTGTAATGTAATTATGGATATTAAATGTAGCAATCAAACTAGAAAGCTAGGTTATATGTGATACAAATTTTGTAAGAAACCATGTAATGAGTTTCACTGTGGTGATTCATGGCTGTATTTATTTATAGTCAGTGTCTTGAAATGTGTTGCATGAGAATGCATATGCAGATCCAGTCCCTTGATTAATGTAATTTTCAAGTTAAAATTCTGTTATTCCTTTTATGTTGATACAGTGTCGTAATTTTTGTGAGAATATCAAGTATGTTTCTTGAGAACAGCTTGGATCAATTCTGTGCACGTTGTCACCTGACTGTTTTGGACTTGTGATTTCTGCAGGCTCAACCATCTCCAACTACAGGAAAGTTTCCATTTGTGCAGAGCAGTAATTCAAACCCAATCACATCCTCAGTATCGGCATTTCCTAGTAAAATGAAGATGTTCATGGAGCTTTTACCTTCAAGCCTCATCTGGATTCAAGTTCCTCAAGTTTCCCAAGTGCAGAAAAGAAGGTAATCGGCTGATGTGTTCTTTTTGTTGCTTTGAACATATCTGTCATGTTCATTAGTTGTGAAATTGTGTTCTTTTAGAGTAGATCGTGCTAAGAAATTCACTTAATGACTTTTCATTCATTTTAGAAACTGGCAAGATATTAGAAGCAATTAGCAATGGGTCATGCACAATGCATGTTGACGGAGTCCAATTTGTCGGTATTAGAACTAACTAGCAAGTCAGCACGTCCACTGCATGTTGTAAGGAAGAGAGAAGAGAGTAAGTGATAGAGTCCAATCTATTTAGCAGGCAAACCAAAGAGTCCATTCTTTACAAGTCAAATTAGAGAGAGATGAAGTCCGATCTGTTTGGCAGCTTTATGGAAGTAGTCTGATTTGATTGGAAAAGAAGGATAGAATGTATGGTTGTTAAACCTGGGCTAGAGAGTTGGTAGAATAAATAATGTATTTTTTAAGATAAACTGGAGGTATATTCTTGGTATAAAAAGTGATAGCCGGAATCAAGAAGGAATATCCCGTGATTTCAAAACTGCCGTTTTATATATAATAATCTAGCATAGGTTTAATCTATGTATATATGCCCAGTTTGTTCAATCAATTCTAGGTACATCAAAATTGAATCCTGGTCAGTCAGTATCAGATAGGAAGTCATGATGGGGTAATGTCCACAGAGCTAACAATGAAGTGTTTCGTTTCAGGAAAACAACAAAATTATATTATAACACCTTTTTTTTTAACTTTAGTTTTAGTTTGGAGGGCTCATCATGTCACAAATACCCCAAATTGCAAGGATAAGCTGCTTTTCTGCTTATATTATTAGCTTGCCAATTCTGCATTCTAATATTTATTACATAATTCTAGAGATTTTATCATTTGTAGTTATACTGTATAATACTAACTTACTAAGTAATTAATCTGCTCACTAGTGTGCAAATCTTTTATATTGACATTCATCATTACAGTGGTAATTCTTATAGATGCAGGCTGTGGCTTTTAATTTTTATCTATCTTTGCCTCTCTCTTTTTTTTTTGTTCTGTTTTGTCGATTCATTATGGTCAAGAGTGGTCGATATCATTGGTGTGAGAAGCAGTTATGATTTCAGTTTCATTAGACATTGAGCTTACCACAAATGTCCACTTAAGCCACTGGCATTCAATTGTCATTGATTAGTTGACTGATGATATTAAAGAGGACTTTGTATAGTGAATATTGTTCTGTATTATTGTTATATGATGTGGACAACGATGAGATGGATGGAAGTCGAAATGATGGCCTAGATTTTAGTCAAACAAACAAAGAGTACAAGTTGTCACATGTGAGTAAGAGCTTGAATAAAAATGAGGATGTAGCCAAAACTGATGGACAAAAGGTGACTGCTGATCATCTCACCAACTGGGTTCTATCTTTGTAAACATTAGCTGGATGAATGAAAAGATATACAACAGAGTGACTTAATGATGGTGTTTTATTAGAGATATGTCTAGTACATTGTTTGCTTGCTTTTGGAGTTTTTTAGGGATTAAAAGAAAGGATACTGGTGCATAGCAGTAATGATTCTGTTGAGGTTGGTGTGTGTTGAAAACCAAGCGTATCATCACGAGAAAGAATATTAATGAGTTTTGTGAACAAGCCATGATACAGTGGAGACCTTGTGTAGACAAGAGCATAGGGAACTGAACAATGGCCTGGATGCATGTGGTACAGTGAAGAATTTAATTTCTTTTTTTTTCCCCATTAAGAGGTGAGTAAGAATACTCTGAATGGATTTCTTGCTTTTAAATTTCTAAGGGTGTTAGTGCTAATCAATTAGCCAACCAGTATTAGGTGAGGTCTTCCTTTCCCTTTTTTAATTGGAAACAATGGACGGATGCTGTTAAATTACATACGAGAGTGCTTCTTAGACAACACAGTGGATAATAGGAACGCTTTATATGTCATTGATCTTCAACACATGGCACAAACATTTGTTGTTGTGGTTTGTGGACACAGCTAATTCTATCATGCTCTGCAATACTGGCACCCTTTTACGCATGAATACCAACATCTGCAATAGCAGCAACTTTTTATTTTAATGCAGGTGACTCTTAAGAATTCATTTTTCAGATCCATGCCATTTGTTGTCCCCAATCCATCAAGTCAAACTATTCAATGTTTCCACTATATATTACATCAGTACATGACACTTCCTGCTAATGTGGCACTAGTACCTTATATTAGTTTTGTAAGACTAGTCATAAGTTTCATTGAATTTTAAACAATGAACTCAATGAGAAACTCATGTCCTGAGAGTGCAGATTAGCAGAGGACCCAGTACTGTTTCAGTCCATCATTATGCTGTAAACTTCTTATGTTGATTTATGTTGAAGGAACATGTATGCTAGTGAGCTTGCTTTGGTATGTAGCTTAGTATCTGCTTCCTTGGTCCTCTCCATCAAATGTTTGTTCACTTCAATCTCTCTACAAATTGTAAATCTCCGGGCATTTGTTTGCAAGAACACATTTTCGAAATCTCACAAGATGTTACTTCTCTCCTTCTCTCTCTATCCATGAATTAGTTGGTTCTTCCATGCCACATATCATTTATTGGTTGTGCTCTTTAACCTTGTGTGAGGATTCCATGGCTTTGAGTTGGCCTCTTTACAATGCATGCACCTTGTGATGTGGTACAGACATGTTTGGTATATGAAGGTGCAGAATTTGTTCTATGGTATGATATTCCCAATATATTCTTGAAATCAGACCTTATTATGATAGTATCAACATACCCAAGTATATAACTGAATAGTTCTTTGCTATGACACATCTGGTTCAGCACACTGTTATTTTTTGTCTTTTGATGTACTAGCAAAAGCTCATATTCTATATGACCTCAGATTTGTTGACGGGAAGAATTGGTTCCAGGTAACATAAGAGATATTCATCTTTATGTAATTGAACAAATTATCTAATCAAGATGGCACGTCAGATTAATGCAACTTTCCTGCTTTACAGTAGTGCTGAGATTATGGATTTGTTATACTCTAGGGATTGGTAGCTCTGTACCAGCTAGGGGTTACCATATTCATAAAACTGGCAGTCTTTCTTTCTAATTCGTTATTCCCCGCGCACCCCACCTTTTCTATCTCTCCTTCTCTAGTAATTGTGCATATAATCTGTTATATATCTGAGCATTTGCACAAATTAATGTTTCGCAGACCCTTGTCTGCAAACTGCTTCCCAGTATTCCAGTCTGATTAGTTTGTATTTTAGGGTGCTTCAACTGCTGATCAGCAGCAGTCATTACCAAGTATAGAGGTCTCTGTTCAATCAGGAAAACAGGTTCAAACATCAAGCCCAGAAACTGGCACTGTGAACTTGCAAAATCAACAGCAATTCAACCTTCAGGCTGGCTTTTCTGACTCATCTGATAGAAAAAATGCCACTGATGATGTCATGTTCAACCGGAGGATGTCTGATTCATTTATGGGAAATGACCAGTCACCACCTCCTGATGACCAACAAGATGGTGAAGCCGATCAAAAAGGAGAACTTTGTTCTGTGGCATTTGGTGCCCCAGCTGAGGATGGATACAATTGGAGGAAGTATGGGCAGAAACAGGTAAAAGGTAGTGAATTTCCCCGAAGCTACTATAAGTGCACTCACCCAAATTGCCAGGTGAAGAAGAAGGTTGAGCGCTCTCATGAAGGCCATATCACAGAGATAATCTACAAGGGTGCTCACAACCACTCCAAGCCGCCTCCAAATCGCCGGACTGGTGTTCCATCTTCCCACCCATTCAATGATCCACAGATTGATGGTTCAGAACAGCCTGGCTCACAGGCAAGCTTTGAAGGCAAGCCGTTATGGGCAAGCACACAGAATGGAACTGGAGGCCAAGAATGGCGAGGTGATGGCCTGGAGGCATCGTCATCAGCTACCATTGTTGCTGAATTCTGTGACCCATCAACATCCATACAGACACAAGATGGGCCTCGCTTTGAATCCCAAGATGCTATAGATGTTTCATCCACTCTATCCAATGATGAAGAAGAGGATGATCAGGCAACTCATGGCAGCATCTCACTGGGTTGTGATGGTGAGGGAGATGAGACAGAGTCGAAAAGAAGGTTAATATTCTTTAGCTTCTTAATGATAACTTCTAATTAGTGAGTTTGGAAATTAATTTGTTTAAGCTTGCTATGACTTTAGGGTGTACAGCATTTATTGTTTTGACCTTTTTGGACTTAGGAAGCTTGATGCTTGTGCAATTGAAATGAGTGCTGCTTCTAGAGCTGTTCGTGAACCAAGGGTCGTGGTTCAGACAACAAGTGAGGTTGACATCCTTGATGATGGGTATCGTTGGCGCAAATATGGACAAAAGGTAGTGAAAGGAAATCCAAATCCAAGGTACGTTGTGACATTATAAATAAATCTGCCCATAATATTGAGTAATGCTCCTGAGCATTGTAAGCATTCTGCAGCCAATGCTCTTATCTACTTAGTAATCTAACAGTTATACTTGCTTTTGTTCAATTGTTGAAGAAGTCATAAGGAAGTATGTACTAAGATATGAATGATTTTTTTTGGCACAGGAGCTATTACAAGTGCACAAATCCAGGATGCACAGTTCGAAAGCATGTGGAGAGGGCATCGCATGATCTCAAATCAGTTATCACAACCTACGAGGGAAAGCACAATCATGATGTCCCTGCTGCAAGAACAGCAGCCACCCAAACTCTGCACCCCCTGGAACAGCGGGCAACCCTGCATCCCAATCTCATAACCTTCATCGAAGACTGGAACCAACTCAAGATGGCCTGGTCAGGTTTGATGCCCCAGCACCACTTGGCTCATTTGGCCTGCCTGGCAGGGAACAGCTAGGACCAGCTGCTGCCACTTTCTCTTTTGGGATGGGTCAACAAAGCCTGGCAAACTTTGCGATGGCTGGATTAGGTCCTATGGCCTCAATGAAGATGCCGGTTCTTCCTCCAGTCCATCCTTATTTGGGACATCACCAGGTTGCTGAATCAGGGTTTATGATACCGAAAGGAGAACCCAAGGAGGAACCCATGTCGGAGTCCAGGCTGCCCATGTCAAATGGAGGGTCAGTTTATCATCAGATGATGAGCAGACTACCTCTAGGACCTTAGCTGTAAATAATAGGTCGCTGAAAGATAGTTGCTTTCTGTACACCTGAAAAAGGGTGGAGAAAGTTCGTGTGCTCTTTTTCTTTTAATTACAGAGAATGCAAAACATCCTTCCTTGCTTTTTGATAAGTTGCATAAGTTTATAGTGGAATATTTAGCAAGTGGTTCAAATGTTGATTGAATTTTATTATGCATAGAAAATCAAGCTTAATTTGCAAATGAGTTTTGTGGAAAAGGTTGGATGCAGGAGTTATATGGTTGCGTGTAACAGGAGATGCTAGGATCTGCCATCTATAGAATCTGTAGCTCTCATTCACTAATCCAAGGTCACTCTTTATTATGTAGCTTTACAGGAGAAGTGGCATGAAAAGTGGTTTCTGCAGGGCAGGTGATGGCAAGGTGAAGACCTGGCACTTGGATGGTAATGTACTCGGTCCTAATACACCTAGCAGGTTGCTTGTTTTGCTCAGTCAGTTGGACTGAGCAATCGGTTGGCTGTAAAGCTTCAAGTTCGAAGTTTTCTCCTGGTTGATTTGGATCTAGGGAATTCAGTGTTATTTTGAAGTGTCAGGTGTAAATATGATGGTTTGGGTGGAGGAATTGCAGCATTATTTGAAGCCCTCAAGTAGATTAATTTCTGCCGAGGGCCTAACTACTTGGATCCTTAATGGGGCTTGTATTATTTTGAAGTTTATCGTGCCACTGGCTGTTTGACAAATTTACTCATATGTCTTTAGTTAGGTTTAAATTATTTTCAGGTCAGTAGCTGTGTGCGGCAAAGATGGAGGTCACAAAAGGTAACGGGTGCCAGCCATTCTAGATGTTTCAATAGGCCATGGTATTCGGTGATTGGGATTCAAGTCTCGTCAACGCTGACGGATGGATCCACTCCCCTATCTTAAGAGGTGAAAAATTAGTGTTGGGATGCTGCAGAGTAAAAACTAGTTCCAGTTCTAACTACAGTAAGGTTCCACAACTGAAGAAATGAACTAGTCCTTTCGCTCCATCTTTAGAAGGCTGACGCAGCAACGCAACCCGGATCTTTATATGCTGATGGAAACTAGATTGGGGGTTCTACACTATTGAGTCTTAGGTTTTATCGGAGGGGATCATTGTTGTGTGGCGGATCGAGGTTGCTTTTGTAGACGTATTCCATTGCTGTACTAAATAAGTTATTATTGTTATTACTGAAATGAATGGTTTAATTGGCTCTTATTTAGGTTGTATGTCAATACTGAGTATCCTAAGAGAAGGATATTATGGCAAGAGGTAGCCAACCTGATTGATCAAGAAATTTCTGTTGTTGTGGCTGGAGACTTCAATTGTACCATTGGCCCTAAAGATAAAAGGAGAGGCAGGCCCTTTATGGAGAATGCAAGTTTTAGAGAGTTCAGAGATTTTATCTAGTCTATCGGCCTTGTGGATCTTGGTTTTATAGGATCGAGATTTACCTGGTGCAACAATCATCTCGGTGCAGCTAGGGTGTGGGAGAAGATTGACAGGATGTTCGCCACGACCAGTTGGATCCAGCATCACCCTCTCTACCTTGTACACTACCTCCCGAGGATTGCTTCGAACCACTATCCATTGCCATTAGTCTCGGATACTTCTTCCCCTCATCGAAGCCCGTTTTAGTTTGAGAAGTTTTGACTCTCTTACCTCAGGTCTTGGGAGATTGTTAGGGAGGTTTGGAGACTGTCTGTTCGGAGCGATGCCAGATATCGAGTGAGCAGGAGGTTGGAGTTGACAAGGAGGTGCCTACTGAGGTAGAATAGGACTGAGGTGGGTGACATCTTTAGAAGGCTTGAGGCGGTTGAAGCCTCTATCTTGGAGCTCCAAGAGTGGGAGGACCATGAGGTGGGCTTGCGAAGGCGGAGCTGCCTAAGCTCTGAAGTTTACTGTCCACCCATCAATCCCTGTTGCAGTAGTAGGAGACTCTCTAGAGATAGAAGTTTAGGATACAGTGGATTAGAGAGGAAGATCAGAATATGAGGTTCTTCCACCAGTCTACCATCATCACAGGAACCGGATTAGGGTGATCAGGGGTGCGGCGGGGCAGTGGATGATGGCAGATGAGGAGATTAGGCAGAAAGTTATCTAGTTCTTTAGATCCTGCTAGTCAATGCACTGGGAGGGAACTGGACCGCTCCCCCTTACCAGTGAGATGGTCATGGAGGAGGAGAATAGGGGTCTGGTAGAGGCTATGTTTGAGGATGAGGTGCGGATAGCTCTTTGGACGATGTTCGAGGATAAAGCTCTGGTTTTGATGGCTTTCTCCTCTCTTCTACAGGAGATATTGGCCTCTTATCGGGTCTGAGGATGTCACGGCTGTACATGAGTTTTTACCATCGGACAGATGTACAGAGTGTGAAAGCAGATCTTTATTGCCCTAATCCCAAAAAGGTAGAATGCATCGGAGCCTAGCCACCACAAACCGATCAATTTACGTACTACACTATATAAGATCTATGCTAAAGTGATGGAATGCAGTATGAAGTCCATTCTCCCTTGACTGATTTGTCTTGAGCAGGGGTCATTTATTGGCAGGCGGAGTATATCTGATAACGTGCTCACTACCTAGAAGTTCATGTATGACCTTGGGTGAGCTAACTCTATCGCAGTTTCATGGTGATCAAGCTTGATATGGAGCGGACCTATAATCGCATGAGTTGGAGCTTCTTGGAGAGGGCCCTATCGGACTTTGGCTTCATCCCAGATGGATTAGCTGGAACATGGCCTGTGTTCAAAGTCCTTTCTTCACCATCTTGATCAATGGATCACCATCAAGTTTCTTCCACTCTACGATCAGGCTGAGACAAGGTTGTCCTCTATCCCCTTATCTTTTCATTATTGGTGTTGATGCTCTTTTACGAGCCATCCATGCTGCGGCCCAGGGGTCAGCCTTAAACTCCTATGTACCGGCTATAGGTGTCCAGCTAATCTTGTACATTCTCTTTGCAATGGCTGTTTGTTGGTGGGTCGGGCTTCTGTCCGAAATGCAACAAAGTTTCGAAGGATCTTGGAGTATTGTGCTGCGTCAGGCCAGAAGGTCAACCTCTCTAAATCTGCAGTTGTATTCAGTCTGAAGACACTAACCTAGCTGCAGCTCATGATTATGAATACCCTCGGGATTGGAGAGCATAGTGAGACTATACAGTACTTGGAAGTTCCTATTACCAGAAACAGGCTGAGTGCATGGATGTTGAGCGATCGATCTATGAGTGGCTAGAGGGTTGGTAGGCCCGTACCTTATCCATGATGGGGCGGGTCATCCTGATGTGGTTTGTTCTCAGCTCCGTTCCTATTTACTTGCTAATGAACACAATACTTCCCAGATCCTTGGTGGCTAAGCTAGAGTAACTTTTTCGAAGTTTCTTATGGGGATTCCTTCTAGGAGGTGGGGAGGTGTGCATCTGCTTGGGAGATGATTTGTCAGCCTTTGAGGGATGGCGGTCTGGATATCCAATCCTTAGCTATAAGGAGGGAGGCCTTGATCGCAAGGCATGGGGTCTGGATTCTGCTCAGTCTGGATTCTCTGTAGAGCATGATCATAATAGCTAGATATGGATCTTGGTCTGCCAACGGTGATATCTGGCCCAGCTATACTGCTTCATTTCTTTGGAGAGAGATCTGTGCCCATGCCTCCGATGTGATTCCTCAGACACATTGGGTGGTGAAGGATGGATGTTCTGTAAGTCTTTTGCATAACCAGTGGATTGAAGACCCGTACTTGAGTTGGTGACCGACCTTTATCAGCTCTGAGGTGTTGGACTCTATGAGAGTAGCTGATATTCTTTGTGCCAATGGTTGGGGTGGGATCGAGTAGCGGTGTCCCATCTATTCAATAAGGAGTAGGGGGAGAGGATGTTGTCCCTCGCGACTCCCATCTACAGTAGTCTGGATATCAGGATTTGGGGTCACTCCTACACTTTGAGGGCTATGACGGCTGACCTTTATTGGCTTTACAGTAGAGAGCCCACTAAGCATAGGGATGTTGAGTGGATTTGAAGGATCGGGTGCATCCGAGGGTGAGTTTGTTCTCTGAAAGGTGGCTTGAGACCGACTCTTGACTAGATCTCTCCTGTGAGCTCGAGATATGGACATTCAACTTGCTTGCCCTTTCTGCAACTTCGAGGAGGAGACCATGGAGCATATTCTATTCTCGTGCCCGAGGGCAAGGCATGCTTGATCCTTGGCTGTGATGTACATACAGGTTGTCTAGGCAGAGGCCCCTATTGAGGCCTTTTTGGAGCTCTTGGAGTGTAATTTTGGAGGTGGCTGATGAATACTTAATTTAGGATGCTAGAGGCACTAAATATTATAATTATTAATATTATTTATTAAGAATTTAATGCTATCTAGTCTATTTTGTAGGTAATTGGGAGTTTGGGTTCATACGATTCAATTTGAACTCAAATTGGTTCAGATTTGAGTGAACCAAGCAATCAGCTCTTATTTCAGTGTGAACGCAACTTAAAGATTAAGGATCAAGAAGCAACCTCTCCAATCAAAGGCCCAGATTAAAAGATAAATAGAACTAAGTGTGAACATGACTTATTGATCCACGGAGGAGAATCAATATGAAGATCTAAGGGTCCTTATTCACACTCCTATCTCTCTTTTCATGAAACCTAGCCTCCTCACTCTATAATAAACCCCAAGGCCTCCTCTTTTCAATCAAGTCAACGCCTAAGTTCTCTTCAAGCTTCTCTCTTTCTCTCTCCCTCTTCCTCTTCTTCATAAGTCTAGGGAGGTGCTAACCCTAGCACAACATATTCCTCCATAGATCTCTTTTCCACATCCCATCAAATCTAGGAGAGATTTTAATCCTAGTGCGGCTACCCTTTCTCTGTTACATATCCGCTTCCATCAACCTTTCTTCCTTGGAGTTCCTGTACCAAGCCTTCTAGCCATCCTGTCGCTGTCTGCACGGAGGAAGATGAAAGATTCAGGGAGACACATCCACCATCGGGTGCAGCAAGAAGATCAACTTGGTTTAGTTGTCTTGTATCGCAATTTTATTTTTTTCTTTATTTATGCTTCTTTATTAGATTAATGAAAAGTAATTTTATTTTCATGCTTCTTTCTTAATTTTTTTTATAATTATTTTTTTTATATTTTTAAAATAATCAATTAAGATCCCTGCAGATACGATCCCGACTCACCTATCTACATAGTAGTGAGTAGGGTTAATTTGGTATGCTACGACATGCATCAAATTTTGATACATTTGCAAGAGATCTTGACGTGATTATTTAGAAAAAAATACAAAAAAATTTATAAATAATAAAAAATTATTTATTACTTTTTTAATTTTTATTTTTACTTTAGATTGCTTGACTGTCTTATATGCTTTACTACTTTATATTTTTAGTTGATTATTTACTTCTTTTGCACTCTTACTTTTCATACTTTACTTTGTTGATTAGTAATTTATCTTTTATTATTAATTAATTACTTTAATTGCTTAATTACCTTTTTTTATTCTTTTTAAAATTTCTATCTCATATTGCTTTTCGTATATAGTAGATTTACTACTCTATATCTAGATTTCTTTATTTACATGCATAAAAAAAAATTTTACTTTCTATAGCTCAATGATTTACTGTATTCTATAGCTTAAAATAATTTACTACTTTATATAATTAATGATTTTTATTTCTAAATAGATTAGACTCCTTGTCTTTTATTTAGATTACATAGTTATCTTTCATTTTTAACTGTGAGATTATCTTATTTGCATAGTTAAGTAGTTATCTTATTTATTACTGCTCATTATTCTTAGTGATTTACTGCTTTTCATAGTTTAGAATAATTTATTATTCTAAAAGTAGATTGGATTTGTTGCTTTATTTGTAGATTACCTATTTGCCTTTTAATCTTAGCATTATTTACTTTTCATTTAGGTAGATTCACTAGATCTTCTTATACCTAATTAACCTAATTTAAAACTTATCTCTTATTCCTTCTTGCTTAAAGATAATATAATATAAAAAGAATACAAAGACACCACATAACACTTGACTAATATAAATAAATCAATTAAATCTTAAAAGCTATTTAACATATTTGGACACCTTTTCTTTTACATTGCATATTTTATAAAAATATTAAGGGCAAAATCTTAATCAACATAAGATTTATCTTGATGACTTAATTCTAGTGCCTCTAGGGTGCATTAAGAAGTGGCTTCAGTTCTAGAGCAGGTGGTGATTCTAACAAGAAAACTATTGGGGGGTTAGATGATGGCTCATATTTTTAAACTAAAATAGGATAGTTTAGGATATGACGTATTGACTAGATCATTTATGTTTATGATATACCCATCGACATCATAATCGTCCACCCCAAAGTGAGCTAAATAGGGATCTAAAGAATCTTGGGTGAGAATTGTGGGTGTAATTTTCTCTATTATGTTATTCATTTATGGTCCTTAGAAAGTCTCAATTAATTTCATTTCATCAATTTGTCATCCTTTTTCATTATAAGAATGGATGATTCTAGGACACTTGGGAATGGGACCATAGGTAAGTAGGATGATGGAATTGATTCATCCACCATTTGAATTTTTCTCTAGATATTCTATCTTAGTCAAATTATTTGTATTGGTCATTTTGGTTGTGTAGGATTGTTCTAGGACCATTTCATTCTCAAAAATTATAATTGATTGTTCAAAAAAAATTATAGAGATATCAAAATTTCTAGCCAGGTGTTGTCCCTCTGGGTTACTCTCGAAATGACTAAGCAGCTCTCCTTCTTCCTCCCTACTGATTATAAGTACTGATTGATCGACTTGAAATTCTATTTCGATTAAGGATTGCATAGAGGAGTGAAGGAGCTGATTGATGCTTTCAATCCTATCTAGTGCTTGCAGAATCTTTTTTTCAAATGATGGGCTATAGGTAGTTGGAGAAGATTGATATTGTGAATAGGACAAGTCGTAATAGGGTGTTTCAACAAACATAGATCCTTGTGTTGCTGGGGTACCCATCGGGTATGAGTTTCAAAAAAATTTAGTTGAACCCCCAACCTGGATTGTGGTCATTAAGAATGGGTTATTTTTTATTCGTAGGCAATTTGAGTTTGATTTTCATAAACTTGCTCATACCTAAACTCAGAAAATTGGTGCACGATTGGACATTCAACTTGTTGTGCAAGAAAAAAATATATAGAGGGAGAGTGTCTGATATCTAGTAGGTAATTTAATTTATGGGATAGCTCATCCTCTCTACTATAGAAATCTATCTTTCTAGCACAGATCTAATTTATCAAATTGTTCTAATTGATTTTAAGAGGTCTAGATCAGAACAATCTTCTTCTAATTTTTTTTTTAAGAAAGAGGGAGAGAAGAAGAAGAGAAGAAGAAGAAAGAGAGAAGTTCTAAAGATGAGAATCT
>KE505188.1:445316-455571 GCA_000441515.1 Elaeis oleifera | reverse complement strand
TCGACTCCAGCTTCTCCGGCGCCGACAGATTTTTGCACCAACAATGGGGATACTAAAAATCCTGTTTGTACCAAAAAAAAAATCCTGATGCAAAACATATAATGAATACACCAATTGCAAGAACAATTATCTTAGTGAGATAAACAAAGTTCTCTCAAGCGATGAGTATATCTATAAAACATGGGGTAAACATAAGATCTCAAAGTGGTTTAGTCCTTAGAGTAAACGATATGTAGATAATATCTGCAACAAAAGGTATTACTGACTTGATTCCCATTTCCTTATTTTTCAGTAGTGGTACAAGGACACGACCAATCAAATCATATTTGGCATGAAATAAAGCACCGAACTCATAAAATGTAATATATCCAGATAAATAGGCTCACCATATTTTATACATTTTGTAAGTTTCTCCTCTTCTATTTTTGCATTTTCATCAATTATCATTTGGCATGTGCATGCACATGCAAATATGGTGCAAGGCAGAAATAGGGCAGCATAAATACATGCATAATCATTTGTAGTGATTCGTCGAAATCATTTGTAGTGATTCGTCGAAATCATTTGTAGTGCTCCTTAGCCTATCATGATCAACTCACATGACTAGTTTAACTGAATATACTAAAGTGTATGGACAATTGTGGATGCAACATGAGATGTATTAACATAAAATTATATGAAATTCTACATCGTAAACATCCATGAATATGAGATATCAATGCAGTGCAACTTAAAGACATATTGATTTACCTTTATATTGAGGCAAGACTTAGATAAAATTGCTCCCAGCATACTTTTTTTTTTGGATCCAAAAAAGAAAATTAGCATGTAGAAGATCCCTTCCGTCACTAGAGAGATCAAAGAGGATTATCATGTAAAAGATGATTGATAAGGACATGGTAAGTTTGTCTTGACAATGTTTATGAAGATCAATGGGTGGAACAAAAGCACAATGTGACAATCAATTGCTATTTGCTTTTAAATCTACCCATCACTGTCATAGAATCATGACATGGACCCAAGAAAAAGAGACTTTTAGCACAATTCCCCAACTACTTGAGTACCTACACAAAATTCTGGCACTTAATCAACCAAACAATATTACAATTGACGGACAGCAGATTCTGTTTGATTAATAAATAGTGTTTTGATGGACTTATTGAATAATCTAACAATGAAATGTCCATTTCAGTTTTGAAAGTGGCATCCAGACAAAGAACACCATGTATTGGAAGCTATTTATGGAGAAAACCACAATGAAAAATTGGATATAGGGGAATGACCAAATGATCATGCAGGAAGCCACCACTAAGAGTAGTTACCGACAGAATTAAAAATAATATGTGTGCATGTGTGTGTGTGTGTGTGTGCAGAGGTTGTTATTGCTGGAAGAAACTACCGGGAGTTTCTCTATAAATAGTTGTGGAGGCTACCAGATGGAGATATTAGCAAAATTCTCAACATAAGATATGGCTTCAGATTTCTGCATCAATAGGGACTTCTAAGACTCTATTGCTTTGTCCTTGTATGTACTTATAACTTGTAGGTTAATGTGCAATCTGTTAATATTCTAAGAGAACATTGTAGACCCTTTACATTTGGCAATCTTTCAATCATCATATGTATTATGTAGGTTATACTCTTTTGGAATATATGGCTGTAATATTTCAATCTTTCAATGATGAATGCAAGGTAGTCAAAGGTGAAAGGTGCCTTTAAGGTGCTTGGGGGGTCTAGCGCCTTAAGACGAGAGGTGTTAGAAAAGCGCTCGTCTGAGTAAAGTAAGGCATTAAAATTGAAAAAAAAATAAAAATATAATATATAAATAAATAACAATTAGAGATAACTATTATAACATGAATTACTATATAATTAATAATTTAAGCATAAACATATATAAAATAGTAAAATGCTCAACTAGTTGCAGATAAATTATATGATGACAAGCCATAGACAGCTCTAAATTCATGAATGAAACAGAAAACATAACAAGCCCTAAAATTCATTAACGAAGTCTCATAAATAAAATAGAAAACATAAATAGCCCTAAAGTAAAATCATATAAATGAAACAAAAAGACAAATAGCCCTAAAGCCTAAAATTCATCAACGAAATCATCAGATTCAGTTCTACTTCCATAGTTGTCATCACTTTCATATTCTCCTCCTCTATTGGATTTATATCCTTCAACATTTTCTTCTATCTCATCTGAATCAGCCTCTATCTCTTCAAAACTAACTTTTTCATACTAATTGACCACTTTATCCCCTTTTAATAATAGAGCTAAGAAGTTAAATGGGTGATCTTTAGGTTTTTATACTTTTCAGTCTTAAAAAAATAATCGTAGAGTTCACTGAGGCACCAAAGGCAAGCACCTCGCCTCACTGAGAAAGATCCTAAGAGGCACCAAAGGCATGTGCCTGAGTGAAAGGGCATCGCCTGAAGCATCAAGGGGCGATGACCCCTTCTGGCGCCTGGCCTAAGTGCCTAAGGTGCGCCTTCTGGCGCCTTTGACATCACTGGATGAATGATGAAGAGCTCTCACGAACTGGTCAACTCTCGAGTAAGTCCCATTTTTCGATCAATAGTTGCTCTCAGTCTATAGCTCAAAATTAACAATCCTTAATGATCATGTGGCAAATGTTAAGTCCTCTTTGTTGAGGCATCGAAAGGGAAACACAAGTACCATTCACTTTGTCATCTTGAAACATGGCACAGATGATAGCTCTCCAAATTTTTTCATGTGGAAGCATTAGTGATGATTGAGGAATAAAAATCAAGATGGCAAAAATAATTTGAGCATATAATACTAAAACATCAAGTATCTTATCATTGCAAGTAGAAGAGATGCAACGTTGGTCCAAGATGGTCAGGAAGAATGGAAATGACCAAAAATGACACTGATAAAAGAGATAGTTGGATCTTGTAGAGATATGAAAGCTCATGTTGTCCAATCAAAAGCACATAGATCATGTAATAGCACAAGTAAACCATGTAACTAAATCCAACACCACAATGTTGCAAACAGATAATCATGCTATATGTTCAAGCTAAAGAACACCCATGGGCTATAGAACAAATTTGCAAAAAAGTTGAATATTGCGTATCACATTGAAGACACCAAAGATTCAAGTCCCAGCGGGACGTCCCGCTGAGACAACGGGACATCCCACCGAAACACTAAACAAATACCATCCCATGTGTCAGGACAAGGCCATCCCACTAGCGTCCCAACATCCCAATCAAGACATCTTGAGACATCTATCTCAAGTGTTGAGATGGGGTGAGACGGCAGCGCATCCCGTTCCATGAAAAAATCGAGACAGCCTCATCCCACGGAATTTAAACCTTAAAGATACACTTATCATTAAATGGATAACTAGTAGATATATCTCTTGATAACCGACTGACCTTTACAACAATTATCTAAGTTATAAAATATGTTCAACCAAGCAGCTAAACACATCAACAGCCTCATCAAGATATCCCGATCCAAAACATTGCTATCTTAATAGTCACCTCATTGATAAGCACAAAATGTCTACACAATTCTTCTTCCCCAAGATGCTCTGATGTTCTTGTCATGGTTGTAAGATATATCAATTAATCATGGCATGCATGTATCTACCAATTAACAAACCCACATTACAAAATATTGCATGCCATAGGTATATAGTTAATTACACAAGTGACATAGGTATATAGCTAATTATACAGAACTTCTGCATCATGAAATCGCTGCATCTTGCACGTATTATTTGGTACATTCCGTCAACCACACGTTCACACTGATAGGAAGAACTTTATGAGCCCTTCTTATCATTTACTAGCATTGCTTAACAACATCCAAGTAATGAAAGTACATCTCTACAAACACATAATCTTGGCATCAGACCATCAGTACCCGTACTGATCAACATAGCCGTCTTTTAGGCATTTTAGATAGACCTTAACATGCCCCAGTTTTCCATTTAACCAGAACCCATGATAAGTTGTTATTATTGTTTACGGAAGGAAAGAAACATGAAAACCGCATATTAGACGATCAAAGGAAATGGCATTTATAGAACAATAAATCACCCAAACAAAGAAACCGCGTATCACAAAGTTAACAACCACTCTGCCACTCCGATTGACAGTCAAGCTCATTAAATGTCACAAAATCCAAACTTTAACATAGCAAAACCCTAGATCAGATCGGAGGAGGTAATCACTATAGACAGATAAACAAATCGCAATCAAAAAAACAGAACAGAAATCAAAGAAATTTTAGATCTATTAGCAGGAGAAAATCAGCTACTAGGAATCAACAAAACAAAATCCCAAACCCACAAATCAAGAAAGGTTGGCCGAAGTGAAAAGGGAAGGCAACGGGAAAAAGATCGAGACCTGGCTGAACTTGAGGGGTGCTGCTCGCCGGCGAGCTGGAGGGAGCCGCTTACGAAGACGACCATGCCGCCTGCGGGACCGGAGGGCTGGCAGTCGACGGTGGAGATGTTGTGCATGCACTGCTGGAAGGGAGGGAGGCGAGCTTGGCGGCGATGGCCTGGGCTCCCTGGGTCTTGGCCCCTCGAAGGTCAGCATCGACCCGTCTTGGTAAAGGTTCGCCAGACCCGCCCTGTTCGAGTCGAACGTCCAGTAGTAGTGCTCCACGAACGCCTTCGCCACCGCGTCCGGATCCATCTCCGCTACCTGCCTGCCGCCGCCGACCAAGATCAGAAACCCTTATTCTACTCCGCCGCCGCAAGGCCCTCTCGATCACCTGCTTTGTCTTTTCTGCTGTTGCCTTCTACGGAAGGATAATCCCTTTTTTATTCTAAGAAATGTGACGTAAATACTGTAACAATTTAAGTTGGTGTTTTTATATCATAATTATGCAATTAAAAATTTTAAATTTATATATTTTATCATTAAAGTTAAAATATAAAAAATAATTTACAAAATTAACAATACTTTGTATTACAACATAATAAAATACAATAATATTATTATTTATATCATATTTATTAAGTTATATTATATTATATTATGATAATATTATATTACTCTCATTATTATTCTATGATTGTATCATATTATAATTTATTATATTATAATAGATTTTTGTTACCATAATATTGTATTATATTATAATTATTATATTGTAATAGAAATTTATAAATATCAAAATAAATACCTCATAAACTAAAATATTTTACAATAGCACCTTCTAATGGTATGGACAGTTAGATAATTGAAAGTACTCCTCGATATCTTTTATTATTTTTTTCTCAAACTAAATATATTTTACCTATTTAATTATTTTTATAATATTTTAATAATATAATTATTAAATAATAAATAATTTATTATTAAAAACTCTACCAAAAAAAGCTCTCGAAAATTCAATTATCTATAGTAATACCGTACAAAATCTTAGAAGAAGAAATATAGTACGGTGTTGCACAAGTTGTAAGATAGATACATTCGTGAATTGAATTGTGAACGGTAGATTGATATTAGTAGATAAATATCTCTAAATCGAGACTATCTAATGGTCATATATTGGATATATAAAAATATTTTTTTATCTTTTTACAATCTTTTGGGCTCCACTTGTTAAAAACTCTTAAGATATTTTTACTTTTTAATATTTTTGTTTAATATGCAATTTATGTCTCTTCTTTTTGCTCCTATAGTTCATCCAGAACGCAGGTATTGTATGTGCTTCAATTTTATTACGACTAGATATATGCAGTACATACAATTGAAGAACTAGAGAAGCAGGTGGAATTATAGAAAGTCATTTATTCTTTTCCACCGATATTGGGACTTTTGTATTTCCATATGGGAACATTATCAAGCTTTAAAATTTTAGATATAAAAAGATCACTCTGCAGCAAAAGAAAAATTCAATAAAAAATGGCTCCCTTGTCATATTACAGAGACATCTAACATTCAACACTAGTAGATATTCATGAACATTGGTTGCACATGCTTTGAGAGTCAACATGAAAAATTCGCAAGTATCATTCCACTCTAGAGAATCTGTATTGTACATATAATGGTACCTTTCAACTTAAGGAAATTCCTTTCCAGTTTGATCTTTTTTTTTTTTTTTTCTTCTTGAAAATAACCCTCATTTCTACATTACATAATTAAACAGATTGGACTATTTTCAAAAATAAAATAATCAAAATCCTAGAAAGCAAAAATTAGATACTAATTATTCTTCTTAAAGAGATAATACAAGAAAGTATGAGAAAATCTAATTAGTCTATTCATAATTCATATTATACTACACATAAAATAATAATTTTAATTTAAGTAACACTGCATTCTGATTTCTTCATTTTTCTTTCAAAGATATCATTCCATCTCTCTTTCAATACACAGCTAAGCCTTATCTAAATAAATTTGGTTGATGATTTAGCTCAGTTATCCCAACATATTGGGTTTCCTGTTATAGCAGATACTACCGGTACTCAATTTATTAGATGATAGTTGTATTTTTTCCATCTTTCACGGGGTCTGTGACTTCCAATTGTACAAAAAAAAAAAAGAAATTTGGTTGTTCTGAGAAAAAAAAATGGACCCGACCTTTGACCATCGAGAGAGAGGATGAAAAATGAGGAGGCACAAGTGGTGGAGTGGTATAGAAGGAGGGGGAGGAGCTTTTGGTGGAGGTAGTAGAAGAGGATTGCAAGCCTGTGATGAAGGCTTGGGAAGAAAGTGGGGAGGGGGGGAGAGAGGATGGTATGGGGAGAGGCGTCGATGGGCCCTAAGGTGCGTTAGCAAGATGGGTGGTGGCGATTAAACCTTTCACATATTAGATTAAGCTGCATTTAAATGGGACACGATCCAAAATATAGCTAAATTTAGTCAGCCCCGTCTTGACATGGCTCAAGCCGTATTTAGTTGGGCTTCGAGTTTCAAGTTTGACCTTGGGCTTCGAGCAATGCCTTGGACTTCCTATTTTTTCAATTTAAAATAAAATATGAAAATGCAAAAAAAATGCTACACATGAGGGAAATCTGTAGAAATCTTGCTTGAAATCTAGGATACGAAAGGATCAAGAAAGGAAGAGAAGATATCTTGCTTGAGATCTAAGTGCAATGAGTGGGTCAATGGATAGTGTTGGGTAGGTTCCCGTCATTTAGCCGACTATCCTGACTTCTCATCTTTGGGTCGAATAAAAAACTGTACCGACTAACCGATATTCAACCTGGCTCGGATATACAAAATTTCTCCCAACTGGGTAGACATCGGGTGTCGTCGTTGATATCCAGTCGGCTAAAAGTTGGTCGCCCCTAGTCGGCACCATCCCGACTAAAATAGATATGCCTCTCACGACTGCTCGGCTTGTAACTGACTTAATAGTTAGTTAATAGCCGACTATGCCAGTCGAAGATAAGGTAGCTCGACAATTCCATTCTATCGACTCAGACAAAATAGACCTCTGCCGACTAACTAAGTATCGAATGTGACCATTGTATGACTCTGACAGGCTACATCAAGGTCATGTCACTCAGACACCATACCTGATCGACTAGCTACACGCCATGCTGGAATACTACAATCTCATTAAATACACCCCCAGGGTCATTATTAGGCCCCACGTCTGATAGCGTTTACCGTCGTGAGCGCAGCGATTAGAAGGTACGCTCGCCGTCGGTATTTAATGATGCCCACATAGCACCATGCGACGTCGTACGACAGGACATGATCGACATGATCGCCTATCCTCTCATCATTCATGTTGTTCCCTCTATAAATAGAGGTAAGCGGGAATCCCTCCAGGTATGCATAAACGCATAATTTCAAAATTCAAAGACTTTGTCACTCTTTCCTCTTAAGCCATCCACTGACTTGAGCATTGGAGGGTCTTCGCCGGAGCCACCTCCGGCGGAACTTGTTTTGCAGATCTTCCTTCCTTGACATCGAGCGGAGCCCAGCACCATCTCACTCTAAATTCTATCATCACCCTTCATCTTGACCTTGACTATGTGCATCTTCTCTGATGACAATACCTCATTCATCGACAATCCTGCCATCAGTTTCAAGGCACAACTCCTAGTCGGCTTCCGACCGACTACCGACTACCCATCGGAGTAAGGTTGCAATAGATTGGCATGCCAGGTAGGAGGGAGCAGATGATTGAGCAGAGAAAAACTCTCTCTCTCTCTTGAGGACCTCCATGGCCAAGATAAGAGCGCAGAATGTCTCTACTGGTTCAGTTCGATGCTCATCACGGCGTGACGCACCTCCGACAACCCACGGAGAGCCAAGTGCTTCACGACCGTCGGTGATGACAGATCTTGGGTTTGCTGCCCTCATGCAGCAGGTAAAAAGTCTAACAGAGATTGTTCGAGGTCTCCAATAATAACAACAACAGCTGGGAGAGGTTGCAGCGTGTGATGCGCCTTCCAGGCGCAGTCATCGACCGTGATCTCTAACTTGCCACTCTATTCAGCATTTCATCGAGCGAGTTCTTCGTTTGCCCGACAGCCACCACATTCGGAGTCTCGACGCGCTTCGCATGCCAATTCTGATGATCGCCGATCCCCACGTTCCCCTCAACAAACTCACTACAAGGGGAAGAGGCAGCAGTCCCCTTTAAGATCTTCTTCTTCTGAGGAAGGTTCTACTCCAGGCTACTCGCAGCATTCTGATATGTCGCAACAATAGCTAGATGAGTATGACTGAAAACTGAAGGAATAAATTGCCATCTAGAACGGCTTCAAACCAACCATTGCAACCCAATCAATGAATTTGGCGTCAGTACGAATCTGCCTTTCTCAAGATGGATCCTTGACGAGCCAGTTTCTAGTTAGTTCAAAATATCGCAAATCGAGCCATATGATGGCTTCTCAGACCCACTCGATCATCTTGAGAGCTATAAAGCCGTCATGCTTCTACAAGGAGCATTTGATGCCCTCTTCTGCATTATTTTTTTGATTACACTCTGAAAAATCGTGCGGGCATGGTACTCGGGGCTACAATCGAGAAGCATCAATTCTTCGAATAGTTCAAGCAAATGTTCATGGTAGACTTTGCTACAAATCAAAGAATGCTCAGAACTACTGACAGCATTTTCTCTGTCCGCCAGTAGGATGAAAAAACTTTGCGAGAGTTTATGGTGCATTTCAACACTGCCACCCTGGAGGTCAAGGACCTCGATCAGGCAACAGCCATTTGCGATGATGAAGCGAAGACTCTGAAACTCTAAGTTCACCTACTCTTTGGACAAGGCGCTTCTTCGGTCCTATGCTGAACTCCTCGAGCGTGCACAGAAGTACATCCGCACCGAAGAAGCCGTGACTAACCGACGCCAGGGAAAGGGCCAGAAAAAGAAGGCAAGGAAGGGAGGAGGCTCTACGGAGCCCAACCGGATCCGCACCGAGAATGAGGCTCCACCTCCCAGACCAAGTCAGAAGTTCAAAAATTTTGTGGGCAGGTATGACTCGTATACCCCTCTGACTACTTCTCGATCACAGATTCTAATGGAGATAGAAGGAGAAATCTTCCTTCATCGACTCTCACCAATGAGGATGAAATCTCATGATCGAAAGTGCTATTGTCGCTTCCATCACAAGCATGGACATGACACAGAGGAATACCGCCAGTCGAAGAACGAGATCGAAAACCTGATAAGGTGGGGATATCTTGGGAAGTACGCACAGGAGCGTCCTGCACAACTGCCTTCCGATTTACCTCATCCAAAATCCGAAGAGCAGACTCACATCCAACCAACGACAGGTGTGATCAATATGATCTCGATGGAGTTGGGAATAATGTTCCAAAGTCAATCGTCAGCTTGTTGACGGTTGTGCTCCTTTTGTATTAGTACATGAATTATAAATAATAAAGTTATTTGGTAATTTTCATCACAAATATTTCATCTTCTAATGAACTTCTGTGTTGTGGTGAAGTCTTTAGGACTATTTAGACTCGACAAAGGAGGATTTATCGCTTAGTCCTTAAACATGTTCGCGATCAAATGATACGTTGTTACCAAGGACGACAACGTTTATCGAGCATAGGTCGTTGTGTGCCATATGGGTTGGTTGTCCTCATAACCAAGGAGTGTGGAGACACTGCTATGGCATACAGGTGAGATGTAATGGTACATCTGCACTGAACGTGACCGACTTCGGAGCTATTTCTGCTGTCAAGATTTGCTCCGATGAGATATGGGTATAAATGTCCCTCCGACCTGAGACCGCCACGGTGACTTGCAAGCAACTCACTGCACTTAGGCACTGGACTATCTGAA
>KE505188.1:393000-407802 GCA_000441515.1 Elaeis oleifera | reverse complement strand
AAGTCCATCTCTTTGACTAACAGGCTCATTTTTCAAGCTTACGAGACTTGAAATCACAATCCAAGCTTGATCAAAAAGCTTCAGACTTGAGTAGGTCGGGCAGATCATCTGGTCCCTGAATAGATATAGTAGCATCTAGAGGAGGGAGGGAGAGAGGAGAAAGTGTTGAGTGGTGATTGCGGTAGTGCAAGAAAAGACAAAGGAGAAGCATATGCTGAGGCTGAGAGAACGGGGGTGATGCATTATTTAGATATGGAAGAATTTTATTACAACTAAATATATAAAATTATAATATTATTCTGATATAAATTAGTAAATATAATTACTATATCAGGCTGGATTGCGTTGATAAATACTAACCTGTGCCCAGCTCGAAATTTGTTCATATAGAAATTTTTTGTGCACCACCTATGATATAGAAAATCTGACATGGAGCGCACCGCTTCACCCCATTGGATCACGTAGTTATTATTTTTCAATACGCATTTAATATCCGCAGTTTTATTTTTTCATTTAAAATTTTGAATGACGAAAATATCCTTCTCAAAAATTATAGCATTCCTTCTCAAAAATTATGACATCTCTTCATAAAAATTATGATATTCCTTGTGTTCCCAAAAAATTATGATATTTTGCGTTGAAATTATGACTTTCTGTACAAGATGTCATAATTTTGTAAAGAAATATCATAATTTTTATGGAGAATTGTCATAATTCTATAAAAAAAATATTATAATTTTTTCGAAAAAAAATGTATCATAATTTTTGTAAAAGAATATCTTAATTTTTTTAAAAAATAATACTTTAAAAAATATTTTTATTATTAAAATTTTAAATAAAAATAAAATATTAAATATTAAATATATATTAAAAAAATAATTACATGACCTAATAGTATAAAGTGGTGGACTCTTTGTTAGATTTTCTGCACTGCAGACGGTGCACAAAGAATTTATCTTTGTTCACCAGAAATTGAAGCCTGGGCCGACTCGACCGGCCCAACACCCAGCAAGAGCACAACCAAAATCGGGTCAGGCCAGAGGGGGGCAAGTTTGCGGAGGTTAACCTTGACGAAGATCTACCAAAACCGAGAAGCTTCCAGTTCCGGGGTGCACCATTTCTGAATAAAGAAGGAAAGGTTAAATACCTCTCGACCTCGCGCTCAGCTTCATTCGTAGCTCGAACGGATTGGCTTAATCTTGTTCAGAGATCTCTTTCTAAGGTGAGTGGTTGTTTCGTACTTCGGCTTCTCTCTGTCTCTTTTATTCCCTTCTCCCTTGTTGTAGTTTTTTGGGATTCTAAGCTGCCTAAGATTTCCAATTTCAAAAAGGCTTAGCTAGAAATCACAGATTTTGGTAGCTTCTAGCGTTGATATCTTGAATTATTCCGCGAATCTCTATCTGTGCCTAATGTAGTTTGTTCACTCTCTGGGATTATTAACTCAAGCCATTTGTCGAACAGTTTAATGATGTGTTTTTTTTTTTTTGGTCCTGGAATCTTTGAGTGTGGTTCTCTCGTGTGATTTTGTTTCATCGTTATCTTCTTTTTGATTTATTTCTTATTATTGCTTATAATCTCTGCGCTGGCGTAGGTCATGTTAGGGTTTTATGTGCAACCAATCTCTGCCCGAGTCGTCGTTTTGTTGTTCTCTTTTCCTGAATAATTTGCCTTTTGTGTTGGTAAAGTACAAGAGTAGGTTTTCTTTTTCTGGGAGCTGAGGTTAAATTTATAATTGGTACTTCACGTTGTTATCCGGAACCCACCTATGAACCATTATTGATGTAGCACCCCTGTCAATATGGTAGAGAAAATTCATGTGATTGTGTTCATGCTAGGCTTTTAAGATTTTGGTTGTGTCATGGACCCTCTTCAATCTTCCTTCCCCTACAGATTATTGTTTGTGGATTTCCGGGATGATTAGTATTTCTTGAAATCCATCAGAAGAAGATAAACTAGATGTACACTGTACTGTAATTGACTCATAATTCTCTATGCCAAGCTTTTGAGTATCAATGCTATTAGGAGCGCCCATGCAAGGAACAACACATGCCTCACCACACCATGTTGATGGTCCGGCCTTGCAGGGACAAAAAAAATACAAATAAATGATCTGATAGCTCAAAAATTTAAAATTATTTAATTGGTGTTTGTTGATCGTGTGTCACTCTGCTAGTGTGGCATGATATGCGAGCCAGCATGAATAGGCATCGGCTGACACAACCTTTTTTACACCAAATCATTGTGTAGGACTCTTTCTGACCAGTATGGGCCAAGTTACTAAAGCCTAAGACGCATCATTTAATCTATCCTTGACTAATTCTATGCCTTCTTGAGTTAAAAGCAATTTAAAGTTCTCTTAGTAATACTCAAATTTCTACCATCATCCTATGCTGAATTTTTGAAAATGGGAAATGTAAGTGGAAGGTCATTGGTTAACAATTTAATGAATATGGTCACTGTTCTGTGATGACCTCAAAAAGCAAAAACAGTATACAAACAATATGTTTATCTTGCATCAATCATTTCTACCGTACTGAACTGATCCTCCGTATTGCCATGGATGTGACTCTATCAGAAGATTACATCAGTCAAATCACTTATACCTACCAAGAGGAAAGAGAGGAAGCCATGCATGCCTTTCCCATGTCCAGTTCGACACCCTAGGATTAGCTAGTTCTAGCCTAGAATTGGACAAATAAACAGGCATTGGCCTTTCCACTTTCTTTGTGGAAAACAAATTATGCCACCAAAGAAAATTGCAAGCCTCCTCACCTCTGATCCTGCATCACCCCTTGTCCTTTTATCTGTCTCAAGCCCTCTTCCCACCACAAAGCTTCTGGCCACACCTTGTCTTCTTTCTTGTCTCTTTTTCTCTCTCCATTCCTCCCTCTATCTATCTCTTTCCTTCCTATCTTCTGAACAAGAACTGCTCTATTCCTATTCTCCTGAAATTTGTCTACTTATGTGATTAAGTGGGCCAATCCTCATACATCCAAGATGCTATCCCATGACCTTTTGCGGAGGAAATGCTTTTGTTGTATTTAAACCAAAAAAACTTGACCCATTGTTGAGAAGAAGTTGCTCTGTTACTTGATGAAAGGCTAATCATGTAAATATAAGCTTGTAAGAAAAAAGCTTCTCACTTTCCAACAAAAGCAGGTATAGCCAATCGATTTTGTATCTATCTAATTTCTAATACATTCTCAAAGTTTCAGCAACACAAATGCTTGTTATTAACAGTTGAATCAAATGCTAACTATTGATTTCTGTTTGATCATTCATAGTTATTAGATGTCTTGTATTTGAGAGTATTAGTTATGTCCACCTCTAGAATACTTGTTCCAAACATTTCAGAGAGAAAAGAAGAGATGAAAGATTGAACTATCCAAGAAACTTATTTTCCCCAAAAGAGTAGATTCAGAGTTTTCTTTTTTCTCCCCATTTTGGGGTGGGGGGGGGTAATGTTGGAGTAGTAGGCATTAAGAGTGGTATGGCCGAGAGTTGCAATGAAATGAATAAAATCACTGTGGGGGGAGGGAGGGGAGAGAGAGAGAGAGTATGTGCATGAGGTAGTCCTAGGAGGAGAGGAGGTGGGAAGAGGAAGGTTGGCATGGACTAAAAATGGCATATTTACCACATCAATCCTTTTACTTGTGGAACTAGATAGTCCAGTTTCTACGGGGCTTGGGAACTATTTCAAGTTCAAGGATGAGGAAATAAAAGTTTTTCTAGAGATGAATGCTTTGACCCATTATAAAATTCAATTTTTATTCCCTTTCCTTTTATGTAGATGGTAGAGAAGACGTTGAAAATGTTCATTTATTTAGTCATTTATTTTGAATGGGGTTTCTTGTAGAGTATTAGTCAAAGGAGAAGCTGGAAGAGGTTGCTTAAAGGCGGTGATCTTACCACCAAGACAAGGCTATCATCTATCACTCCAATTTAATCATCTTCTTAATGCATGGTGACATGCCACAGCTTGGTAGTAGCCTTGAGTTTTCTTTTATACGTTGTTTGTGCACATTTAGATTAGCAAAGCATGGTCGACAAGGGAATGGGTTGGAAGTTTTTGCTTATCAAATAATTTGGTTGCTAATGAAATAAAGCTACAATGATGGATCAATCAAGATGAAGAACCAAAAATGGAGGAAAGAATGAAGGGGAGGAGAATGTCCTAAAACCCTTTAGGGAAATTAAAAAAGGACTCCATTGAATTAATTCATAATTTTTTTACACTAAAATCACAGAGGTGACCTCACCCTTTATACATGGTCAAGTCACTTATGCTACTTTGATATATGCCCTTGATCTTATCAGATTTATGATAAGATTTCTTGGTACAAGAGAAACTTGTAACTTTCCAATATAAGTTATACTCCTACTTTTATCTTGTGCTTAGAGTTGGATAATATTTGATATCTCTAATAACTAATTAAGAAAATGTCTTTAATCAAGGCATCTTTCAGTAGCTTTTAATTAAGTGGCCATAGCTAAGATCATTTAGGTATCCCTTTGAAAGGGCATAAACTGCCTGAATCTTTCTAAATTTATCCAGCATCACTATATAGGAATATTTAATAATTTACTCGTAGGGATTGTTCCCATTAATGTGGATTTGTGTTGTTAATGGAACTCTCAGACACATGCATCAAGATCTTCAAGGTGCCATCACTTGCTACACTTCCCTTGATCCTTTATGCTTGAACTCTACACTAGTTTATATGTCAATTAGCTTGGTGATTTTTACTGAGCGACATTTAGCAAAATGGCTTTTATTCAAACCTTTTAAACCTTCTTGTCTCGAGGATGGTGCAACAACGCATTGGCTTTTGCCTTAGCACCATGGTTGAATATTTGATCTCTTGCATTGCCTTTAAAGGCTGGCTGGTTATATTGCCCTTGCATATTTGCATTTTGTATAGACTTTTTGCCTTATATACATTGTGATCACTAAATTTTCACAAGGAAGCTCATCAATATTGGCTAATGCCTTCAATAGACCTTTTATCGCATCGTTTGGTACTCGACAAACTCTTGATGAATCATTCAATGTGAATGTGAAGGGATGTTCATGATATGAAGGGCAAAAAAATTACAGTGTGTGATCATGCATAATTTTACAAGTATTTAGATATGTCATTATATTATGACATGGCCCTGATAAGTGTGTAATTGTATTATTGCATTTGAAAAAGTTATGCTCACCACTTTACAAGAAAGGGAAACTGCAAACTGCAAGACATTCATTAGACATGCCCAAAAATTGTTGCAAACTGCAATTTCGACAAGAAATTCACCACTGATGGCCATGAGTGAAGTAACTATCTGAATCATATGGTCATGAGGAGTGAGCAGGTGAGGTGAGCATCCACTGAACGCATGAGTGGTGGAGGTAATTACGTGAGAAAGTTTGAGGAGAGTGATATGTAGCATCCCCTAGCTAGATGATGTAATTTGGGCATCCTAGTTGCATATGGTTTATGCAAGAAGGAATATTTGAAAAATGGCTTAGCAATCACGTGTTAAGATGATTTACAATAGGTTTGATTAATATGTTCTCTATTTTAATTTGCTCGGCAATGATAAAAGGCTTGGGCTGACAGATGCAATGGCGTGGATTCGAGTATTAAGACAACCACTTTTAAGAAACTAATATGCTATATATAAGTCTATATATTCTTCTATAGTAATTTACTTAATTTGGGGTGTATATATTGAAAAATGCATTTATAATGGAACTAAATCCTACATGTGCTATGAATACAATTATTCTCACAATGTCCTTGGCATATGTTGTAAAAGATTTCTTAATAATATCCTCCATCCAATCTAATTAAAGATTTTTGTTATGCATTTCATGATATATTCTTCTGCTTTTAGGGATGCATGTCTTGTTATTGTTCATTTAAGAATAAGAAGTGGACTGTGTGAAGCAAGGTTTAAATACCCGATGTTCCATTAGAATGGTACATCATCAGAAAGGTACTGGTATTGATGGTACCTTTAGAACTAACATATTTCAAAAAATTGAAAAACCACCAATACCAGTATGGTACTGTCAGTATACATTGTTATAGTTTGGTGTAGATTGGTATGGCCGGTGTGTATTGGTACAACTATTTTGACATCCTAGCACATATACTAGTGCCAATTTCACACTAGAATGATACGGTACCAATTGTCTATCCTATTTCAACGATTTTTCAAAATCATGGTGTGAAGTATGTTTAGTTAATAGGAGAATAGTTATAATGGAATAAAATAGTTATATATTCAGAATATGTATGCAAATCGTTATGGAGAGGTGCGATTCACATACCGCACAATCCAACATCTAACATTGAAACAGTTTCTGTGAAGACAAAGGAGATTAGTTTGGATTTAGAAAATATTTTCAATTCCCCAAGAGGAATCATTTCATATAGATTTGACTAATCTCCTCGTGATTGGAGAGTTCCATGGGATGAAAGCTCTAGATTTTGGGTTGGAAAATGGAGCTGGAGGAGTGGAAGTGGCCAAGCAGGACTCCTTAGTCACTTCCAGAGGGTCAGGATAAGGGAGTGGCCAAGCAGGACCTAGAGGGGTTGCTGGGGATAGGAGTAGGACTCCAGGAGCAAGAAGGGGTTGGCTTTTGGGAGGAAGTGGAGATGGGTTAAGTTACTAGCTTCCTTGAGGGGCCCATGCCCCCAACTAAGATTTGGCTTCACCTCTGGGAAAGAGGGCATCTTGATCATATATAAAATATAAGAAAGAATAAAGATATTAGTTAGGTGGTGTGGAGAGAGGAGATAGACTAGCAACCCATTTTAAGGAGAATAAAGATTTAAGGGAAACAAGAAATGGAGAAAGGAATAAGAAATTTGGACCGATCAACCTATAGAAAAATGTGTAGATTTATATTGGATTATTAGACAAATGGGGAGGAATAGAGGAATGCAGAAAGAGGTGAGAGAGAGGAAGATAAGTAAAATTCAAACCAAGAAGTCCCATTCAATTAGAAAATCTCAAATTTGCAAAGCTTAGATTTACATATCCAAAAACACTCCAAACTCATGCCTAGTGACTGTATCTAATTTACAGGGTAGCTATGGACTCTGTGTTATTGTACATAAGACTAAAAGCAAATAGAATTCTTGTCATCTAGTATAAACCATTTTGTAATTACTCAACAGCAAAAAGTTTCTTTTCTTTGGTATGCAAAGAAAAGCTAATGATATCTTGACATATAAAATAAAATGGCTGTTTGAGTACCTTCTTAATTTTTCACTTTATTGGATGTAGGATTACTATGAGACCTCCCCAGCATAAATCATTTCAATTTTAGAAGAGAATATTAGAAATTTAGAACAAATGTAATATCTGCTCATGACTATCTTAATTAGAACATTTTCAAGCTTGGTTGTGACTGTTATTAGGTCTGCTTACCTTTCTACCAAGTCTTGTTTCTTTTGCCTCTTCCTCTAAAGCAATATACTAGATGATAAGTTTTTCCAAAAAAAAATAACAAAGGAAAAACTCAAGAAAGTTATGTAGGCCCTTTGTTGAAAGATTGGGACAAAGGTACTCATGTGGTAGTTTACCATCATATTTGCTCTTAGCTAAATACTTAGCCTTTAGGGAAGTGAATTTTCGATTGGAATGAGAAAACTTTGAAATGCAATCTGTATCTCTCACGCTTCAAAGCCAGTCACAAGTGCTAGACATGTGACACGGCCATATATCCCATGAGACTAAGCCCCATGTTGTATTCAAGCCTTAAAACCTGAAGATCCAAAATAATGCAATATAATGAAAATATTCACAGGCAGCCGTACAAAGTCAGAGCTGGTTAAACCTCAAATAATAATTAAAAGTTTAAACCATAAAACCATTAATAATTTGTAATTCACAGCTTACAATTCCAAATAAGTTGCAACTGCTCAACAAAATTAGAGAAGATAATCTCAATTAATTTTTTGTAAAGGTAAATCTGGTCCACACTAAAAATACCAAGCCTTGTTTCAGATGACACTGACCATCTTAACCTGCCAATCTAAAAGACTTTGGATCAGAAAAGGAGGGAAATCAAAATAATAAGCTTAATAGCCCAGAAAGTAATAAATACCTTCACTAGTTTGTTCAACTAGTAAATTAATGAATTTCTTTTCTAAGTACCAAACATAAAAAGGCAAAATCATTATATCTTAACAAGAAAAAAATGTGTGTGTGTGTGTATATGTATATAATATTAATAATCAAAACTATGCAGGTATACTCACTCGAATATACATATTCATAAGAACAAATTTTGTATTTTCACCCAACAGACTATGAGAAGATGACCACATTTACACTCTATAACAAGGCCAAAGTTCTGTATTTATACCTTGCGAGGGGTCAGAATACTGCATTTAGACCCTGCAAAGCAGGCTAGAATAATATAAATTCCGAAACAACCAAATATATAACCCCTATTGGTGGGGTCCAAAACAAAGTGAGGCTAAGAGTCAAAAATCAAAGCATATTAATGACATTCATTTATGATTTTAGATGGCAAATTCTAAAACAAACTACTTATTTGTATTAAAAGATTTCTGTAAAAAATATACATCACATTTAGTAATAAAAGTAGAAGTAATGCTTTTAACTTATGAGTTGTATTTCCATACAAAATCACAATTTTAACGTAATTGCATAAAATCCAAAAGATTTTCTCATTGAAGAATATTAGTCAATCTATAATTTATTTGATATCAAATATTTATCCAGAGTTAATAAAATGGAAAGCTTGTAGAAAAGGTAAACTATTACTTACTTTACTAGCATCAATAGTCAATGAACCCGACCAGTCCAGAGGATCTAATATCATTTACAACCTATCAAAATACAATCAAGACAATGGTAATAAATTTCTAGAATTTGCACAATCCACAAGCAATTTTCCTGAATTATTTCTAGAAACTTGGAAGTCTTCTAAAAGGTTATAGACCTTAGCAAGTCATATTCAGCCCTGAAATTAAACTTAGCTACAACTAACTTGATACCCCTGTAGATCTATTTCGAATTGGCCAATAATAATAAACCCCAAATAACTTGGTATTTATGTGTACAAACATAATATGATGTAGGATCAACTAAGTTTAGGAATCTAACCTTATAGTTTTATATTCTGAATTTCAGGAAAATACTTTTCCAAATTTTAGCAGCTTAATTATATTTTAGGCAGAAAACTGATGAACAGAAATTTTATCTTGTAGAAATCAAGTTGTAGAATATAATATACTATTCAATAGTTTAGTTTGCTGAAATTTACTGTACCAAAATTATCATGCAGTATTGTTTGTGTCTACAAATTTAATTATAGAATATAATATACATAAATATAATAATTAGACATTTGAAAACCAAAATATGGATATCTACAAAATTATTTTGCAGAAATTTAAAACAGAATTTTATTTTTTTGAAATTATGTTAAAGAATTCTAATAGACATTGTCCAATATACATGATTTTAAAAAGCTAGAGAATGATATTCAGAAAATTAAACTGCAGAAGTTCAAACTTCAAAACAGATTTGTTAGCTGGAAATAAGTTTTGCTGAAATTATTTCGTGTATAATCCTTTTTCTTTAAAAAAAATTAACATATACAGAAAACTGTTTAAATATTTAAAATCAAGGTTTAAACTACCAGTGTGTACTTATGAAATCGATATGTTGGTATACCAAACCAACCTCTATACCAGGCATATTGACACCTTACTATAATATACCAGTATGGGGTTTGGTTTAAAGATTGCAAACCTTGGTTAAAATAATATTGGTAAGGAAAGGAAAGGCCTACTATCATGATAAAAGTTCCAGAACTGCAGCTCCTCTCTGAAGTGTACTATCTCTCTCAATATCCTGTCCAAGCAGACAAGGTATTGTATGTTTCCCAAGCCCTTGGCCTCACACGCACTGTAGACTCCAAGGACCATCCACTGTGGCCTTTTATAGATCATAAATGAGATAGTCCAACAAGGACTATACTTCCTAGTCAAAGGCGTTATAAAGTACTCTTCCACAATCCATACATCATATTGACGATATTCTATTCTACTAGATCACTAGCAAATACAATTGTGTTGGATTCCTGCATGTACTTGGACACATGTAGGCTTGATCCTTGATCGAGAACAAGGCTATGACCACTAACTTAATGTATTCTAAATAACTACCAGTGGTACAATATCTTTAAAGGTTCTTGTTCCTTTATAGAACTTGATAAGTGTGGCTCATTTTTCCCATTCTCTTCATGAAGAATTATGTACTATGTTCTTGTACAGGTTTCCTGTCTGTAAGATGACAACTCCTAACATAATCATCCTGTAAATCCCTCGATGAATCTCAATGATATTGCCTGTATATTTTATCCAAAGTGGTGATAGAACCTTTGATATGACAAATCCAACTCATGAAGCACTTCCTTTGAAGATTTTGAACAATCAACTTTGTTGATTTTCCTTTAAATGATATATGTATTGTGTGTATTGCTGAAGTGGTCAGTTGTATATCACAAATGGTGTTTTTGTACATGGTTCGGCTGTACAATGCCTTAGTTATATAGGGTGCAGGGAAAGCTTTATACTCCAGGGACTCCAGATCAAGCATCCTATAGACTTCGGTGGAAATTTGGTGGACTTCCACTTGGCTAAGGCAAACAAAAATTTTGTAGATAATGCAAGTTTGTTTATATTCTTCCCCCTTACTTTTAGTGCCAAACCAGCCCAAGTGGCTGAAGGCCTGGCTTGAGAACTCCGAACTTCAGACTAGGTATTAGGTTCATGAGCTAGGTTTGCAACTTATTAGCATGGACTGAAATTTCATTCGTTCCCAAAAGAGACAAGTTTCCAAGCAACATTAAGGAGTGGATGGTCCTCAACCATATTTTAACCTCTACGGGCCACTGAGTGTAGGACCAACAGCAGCTATGACCCATTCATCAACATAACCTGATGTATAACGCATCCTATACTCATATCTAACATCTGAACAGTGACCTTTGAATCTCCATCCCTACCAACATCTCCTTTTCTTTCCTCCCACCCCACACTGATGCGCCCCCGCACTGTGTGCATGGGTGCACCTGTATGCATGCATATAGGTGCACCCACGTGCATGCTTATGAGCAATACATGAATGGCAATGCCATCTATACTTGTGTAGGAAATGACAACAACCTGTAGTTTTCACAAAATCAAACTCAAGACCAAGGGTTCTATGCATGCACTTTTTGTTCAAACCCAAATTTCATTTGATAGCTGGTGCTTGAAATCCTGACAGACAAGAAGCCTCCTCCCTTCAGTTTGCAGTTGGCTGATTCATGTCATGTCATCTAATTTAGAAAGCATTCTCAAATTTACTTGTTCACCCTGTCTATTCAAGTATATTTTTGCTCTCTCCCTGCTCCTTATCAAACCCCTTCTCTTCTGACATGAGTCATGCCACCATTACAAATAGTTTTCTCGTGTAATGTCTTTCTATGCATGCACTTTTTGTTCAAACCCAAATTTCATTTGATAGCTGGTGCTTGAAATCCTGACAGACAAGAAGCCTCCTCCCTTCAGTTTGCAGTTGGCTGATTCATGTCATGTCATCTAATTTAGAAAGCATTCTCAAATTTACTTGTTCACCCTGTCTATTCCAGTATATTTTTGCTCTCTCCCTGCTCCTTATCAAACCCTTCTCTTCTGACATGAGTCATGCCACCATTGCAAATAGTTTTCTCGTGTAATGTCTTTCTTGACCTTCCTCTGATATGGTCTCTTAACCCTATCTTTTCTAATTTATTATTTGTCATATGTATGCCTGTACACCTCACTGTCCTCAGCACTCTACTATGCTGATGTTATACTTGACCCATGTAGTCTTGGGCCTTGGATCTCACACTATCTGTAAGATTGGATCATTTTGTCAGCAGCAGCATTTTAATTGAAACATTAGGAGTTTCACTGGTCATCCCAATTGTCACACACCTTTGCTTAAAAACCAAAGGTTCCAGTGAGTCTTGATGGAGGTTCCCAGGTATTTGGAGTCGGGCAATTAGAGTTCTCTCTTTTTGTGTAAAAAGAGTTTCAATAAAATTATGAGAGGTATGCTAGGCAGTAGTATCCAGATGCATCCTACTTATGTTTGCTGATTCGTTTCATCTTTTTTCTTAATGACTTTTTTGATCCGTAAATAAAGATTTACTATTTTCTCGCTTGCTGCAGTTGGTCCTCTTGCTTGCTAGATTGTGTGTAGAGACAGTCTGCCCTTTTTGTTTACCATCATGCTTCTTGTTGATTTCCATTTAAACAGTGAGCGCTAACAAATAAGGTTACTTGCCTGATTTCTGATCAATGAAATCTTACTTTATCCAGGATTTCTGTTAGCATCTAGAGATCATGGCCAAGCACCATCCTGACCTCATCATGTGCCGGAAGCAACCGGGAATTGCCATTGGCCGCCTGTGTGAGAAGTGCGATGGCAAGTGCGTCATCTGTGACTCGTACGTGCGTCCATGCACGCTTGTGCGTGTCTGTGATGAGTGCAACTACGGCTCTTTCCAGGGCCGGTGTGTCATCTGCGGGGTGTTGGCATTTCTGATGCGTATTACTGCAAGGAGTGTACCCAGCAGGAGAAGGACAGAGATGGATGCCCAAAATCGTCAACCTCGGGAGTGCCAAGACCGATCTCTTTATGAGCGTAAAAAATATGGTTTCAAAAAAAGATGATAGGGGGACATGGATTGGTGCATGCCATCCCTTCCCATGTCTGCCATCTACTTTTGCTGCATGTTGGTACCATTGAAATCTAAAGCCTTTTGTATGATTGGATTACTTTTGTTCTACATTGGACTTTTGTAAGGTGCAGAGACCCACTTATTAGATGGAGTGGAGCCTAATGTACTTGAAGCTGTGAGCAACATCCAGTACTGGTGAAGTATTAATGATGGCATGCAGAGTTCGCTTGTGATAATGATCAATTTAATGAAATTACTTGTTCTTGTGTGTCGTGGAGGGGTACTAGCTGGTATGATTTTTGTACTTCTCGTTTGCACATAGCTTGAGAAAATGGGATTTCTTAATCTAAACGTTGAGTCTGCACTTATGAGCAGGGAGAAACAGTACGAAAGCTTTTATTAAAGTTGTGAAGCATGGCTGGCTTTGTCTCTCCTCTGGATAGTGGATACTTGGCTGTATCCTGGTGAGCAGCCGTGCAATTTACGTGGATTTAGATCTGTGATTCTTTTGTCAGGTTTTGTGCTCCTCTTAACCGAGGGGAAGAAGCTATTGTTGTTCTGACGTAGCAGCTTAAAGGATAAATTAGATTTTTAAAAAATTTTGAGTAATTATGTATGCTAAAGATGATTTCAGAGTGCAAGTGGATGTAAGATAATCAAATAAAGATATGATGGAATTACAAATATAAGTAAATTTATAGTGATTTTATATCAATTCAACATTTACGTTTATTTTTCAAAAATTTTTATTTGGAGATTATATTATAATTTTAAAAATTATTATTTGATTATTTTAATTAGATTCACAACCAATCTGTTTGGTTTTACGTAGGTTCACTGATCAAAATTTTTGTAACTAAATCACTCAAAACAGTCACTACAGCTATCTAATTTCGGAGCCGGAAAATTCTCCCCACAGGTTTTTTTTCCAAAAAATAAAAAAGAAAGAATACAAATGAGAATTTAATTAATAAGCTACCGTCCAAGAACGAAAACTTGCTGAAGCATGGAAGAAGTCATGGTTGATGCTTTTTGGGACTTCAACTTCGTTTCTTAAATGACTTCAACTTCATTTCTTGAATGACTGAGAGACTTTTTGATGGTTGCTGAGGGTTTACTCAAGACTGTTCAATCAATTAATGCTCTTAATTTCTCATAAAAATTGAATATACTTTTGAAAAATGGCTTGAGGGCTTTCAGCATTCATTTCACTAACTTCACTTGGTTTTCTTCTATTTTCCTTAATCACTTACTTCCCAATTCTTGCTGGAAAGATAAATTACCTGTTATGCAATCAAAATGGATGTTGGAATTGAAATCTTCCCATTATAAAATGTTAAAAAATTAGCCGTTGAGTTATCTTTCATAAAGGAGTTGACTCTTCTACTTCAAGGGTCGACCCGTTAATTTTTGGGCTTGACTTATATTTTTGGGCTTGACTTATCCGACGTGTAAAAATCTCAATTTTGATAATTTTTTATCTTTCGACTATGATCATTCGGGGATAGACTCATACAGAACCTGGGGTCGATGCATCAAGCGGCCAATTTTGGGTATTCTCTATCTTTTGTCTGTAGCCACTGGCCACTTTAGCGTTGACTCATGAATTGTGCCAGTTTTTTTCAATATGTCAAAATCGACTCATAAATTTATAAAGTTGACTCCTGAAACCTTCAAAACAACAAGTTCTCAGTATCAACTTTTGATTATCCAGGGGTATCAAGGGTCGAATTCTTTAAGCCAAAATTTATATAGTTTGTCTTCAAAATCTTTTTAACTTTAGCTTATTTTTATGATTTTTTTTTCATTAAATGGATCATTATGAGCGTCTAAGAGATCTTACAATCATTCTTAAAGCATTCTGTTAATACTATTTGTATATTATTATTATGTTATCATCAAAATCAAAGCCTTGGGTCAACAACTATCGAACATGAGTTTGATTGGATGTGTGATAACCGGCCCGTTGGGCCTAAAGCCCAAACCTTATCCAAAGAAAAAAAAAAAAAAATAGAAAACAGGGTGGAAGACTTCCGATCGGAGTCTTCCCCTTCTCC
>KE505188.1:376698-391074 GCA_000441515.1 Elaeis oleifera | reverse complement strand
TTAATTTTAGATGATTATGATGGATTGGCTTCGTGTTATCGGGGGCTCCATCCCTCGGTAGCATGGCCGTGTTATGTCCCGGATTTGGGGCGTGACAGGATGAAGCAAGGGCTACTAAAAGAATCATTCTACACATTACTTTCATCATCCAAATGCCGCAAGGTTGCCCTAAAATCATGATGTTTCGGAGGTGCTTTTTCATGTTTTCCTAAATCTTTTTGTGATTTTAGACTAGCAAATGATGAACAACTAACAATTAGAATAAAGGACTTACACTTCAAATGAAGATTCTATACAACTATGCTTCGAAGATTCTATGTTGAAAGCTATTGGGCTTTTACATTATCAATTAAAAGTGTAATATTTGTTGCCATCAAAATCCAACCTGACAAATTTAGATGAATGGGTTATAATGGTGAATGGCAGTTGGTCAGCTTACAGTTTGCTTGGATTGGAAAGATCTGTTCGGAGTAGAAAATTCGACCAATGAATAGAAAGGAGAAACACCAAAAATCGTCAGATTTAATCTGACAGAGGATCCTCCAATGCTTAAGTCAGACCAAGCTCTGGTGGAACGGTGGAGATTTGAGAGTAAGAGCTATATAGAGTAGAGTAGAGAGAGGAATAAGCATATTCAAAGATTTCCGAGTTCTGCATATATAGGAATGAGGGTATCGAGCCGGTGCACAATTTTGTTAGATTAGATTTTGGCGGCAACAAAATTCATTCAACACCTACATACATCATCAGCAAGTCTCTTTATGGTTTTCTCCTAGATTGTAGGCACCCCAAATCTGTGAACACCTCTAAGTTACTCTGTTTGCAGGACCGGGGGCCTCAATGAATTTAGGTTTGGTGACTATGATTAAACAAAGGCAGCCCCTGGAGAAGTTGCTTGACCTCCAAAGCTGGAGTAGCCACTCATGCCTCATCAAAAGCGAATATTAGACTAGGTATTGGGCCTACTTAGGATGCTCCCATGGGGGTGGTACGAGGCACGTTGCCATGTACTCTAATCAGCTAGCACACCCTTAACTTTGATTTGAATGTTTTATCAAATAGTATGTGCTTTTGAGGATTGCAAGATACTCTTGGCGCATGTTAAAGGTGAAAAATAGAAATTTTAGTGCAAATTTAATGGTGTAATTAGGATAAAGATAAAAGGACCCCCAGACCTAATCTTCTAGCTGTACTAGATTTCTTCATTTTCTGGAAAGGTGAGATGGATATTATCAGTGCTGTAGATTTATTAAAAAGAAATGGAGAGAGAAGGCTGTCTCGACCAGAAAAGCGTACTGAAATAAAGATGGACATGATACCATGGAAACATAGATAAAGAAATTTATAGAGCAGCAGCTTGCTTGATATTAAAAATTGCGAGTGTTGGTTAGCAAAATGGAGAGTACATGAGCATAAGATGAACACAGCGACAGCAGAGATGATGGATACAAGGACATATGGTAGAAGTGGAATAAGAGTTAGAAGGAAACATGATTCAAGATGAGCTTATGTGGACTACAGAGTGCAATAACCATTTGAGATGATTTAGGCTAATCAAGGGGAAGAGTTTCAAATGAAGGAGCCAGATAGTAAAGAGTAACAGCTTGAATGGGTTTCATCCATTCTACATAAATTGACCAAACTAACATTGTTTGTGGCTATATTAGGTAGCCAAACTTCAAGGTTCAAAGCTATCAAACAATTAGAAATTAAAGAAAATCATGAACAGGTTAACGGATCAAGCCCGGCCTTTTCAGTAGCCATTTTCAGCAGACTATATTTGGAATATCACAATACAGGATGATCATTCTCATAATCCTACTTGAATCAAACATGTATGGACTCTCAGCATCTAAGGATGAATGTACATAAGATACAGCAATAAAGATTATTAACATGAAAGCATCCATTATCATTCATGAGATCACAAGCAACTCATTGAAGAGACTAAAGTCATTTTATATACAAGAGGAGCCTTAAACTGCTTGATGCATCAATTTTATTGAATGTGCAACTTACATCCATGAATCTACTCTTTTCTGAAGAATACATGCATTATCACATATTCAAGAAAATAAACCAAAAAAAAAAAAAATTCTGAACTGACTGTTCATCTCTGTACACTACATATTTCTTGGGGCAAAGAATTTTTCCAAGACCCATTTTGTTTCACAAGACAGGATATTGGCGCTGCAATCCAGGACAAGTGCAAGGTGTCGTCTCTCCTTTATACAGTGCTGACAGTGAAAATTGCATTTGTGATTTTGTAGCACCTTATGCATAGATTGTATCATATGTTCGATGTTCCCAATTAGATGAGGAATAGAAATACTTGTTCCATCTTCAAATTTCATCCCTGCAGGCTAATGCAAAGGATATAAAAAACATAGTTCTATAAATTGTGTATCAAAATAAACACAAAACATATGGAAATTTCTTACAACCGGAAACAACAAATTTCTCAAGTTATTGGGAATGCAGCCCAGTAGTAGTGATCCATTAAAGTTTTTGTTAAAAGAAAAGAGATCAAGTGATCATCAACTTATAAGAATTCAAGTGTTCTAAAGGCTGTCTTGCATAATTTCTAATAATTTGTGAAGCTTTCATTTTACATTATAATATTTCATGTATGTGATGTGAGACCCGTGAATGGATACCAGAAGAACCTTCCTAAGTCAATCCATAAATGATATCAAGAAAAATCTGTCAACAATCATCTTGATGGATTACTCTGGTGGGAAAATAGCTGAGAAATTTCATGGAATTAAAGCTTCATCTCATACTTCTTCCTCTTCCACCAATGAAGCACACAGTGTCTAATAATGGACATTGGAATTATCTCTCTTTCCCAATGAAGATGTTAGAAAACGGGTGAAGTTGAAGTGATTTGACATTTTCTAAATGAGGTTACTTCGTGTAGAGAATAGCAAAGCGATTGCTTCATGGATTGGTTATATCTTGTCACAAACTCAAGAAGGAATTTGCCTATGTTCTACATATTTATATTTATCTTATCACCTCTAAATTTCAGCACTAACTGTTAGCTATACCAATATGATAGCCATATTATTTGGTTCACCAATTTACTTCAACACTTCCAAGTGGCATTTATTGTGAGAAAAATTTTACAGTGGCATCTCTCTCTTATTTCATGCAGTTGGACACCTTATCACATACAAATTACACTAACATACATTAACGCAGGTGACATACAGATGTAAATGATCTGACATTTAAAAAAAATGTCTAAATCACCACAAAAATATCTCAAGTTCAAATGCATGTTTTGCTATGTGATACGTGATAGAACATGCTGCAACCTTCCAAACAATGAGATAGGTTAGTGTTGTCTGAAGCTCCATCACAGCATCTGAACAACAAAAATCAATTTGATCATATAGGTAACCATATAAAATTTGAAGTGCTTACCCTTCAAAATAATTATAGTTTATCAGGTGCCGCATGGTGCAACTAATGAACCCTCAAGCAAGTCTCCTCTGCTATTATGTCACTTATATTTTAACACTTCTATTGAGTTCTTTTCGTGGTGATTTTGAAAAAGCGAGCTGCTTCTCTGTACAGCTGTTCTCCTTCAAATGGCTTTGATACATAGCCATCCATTCCACATCTTAGACACTCCTCATGCGTTGCCTGGATCACATCTGCTGTCATGGCCAATATGGGAGTGTGCCAATGCAAGACGTTTCCAGAAGCTTCTAATGGCACTTCCCACATTTATCCGATGATTGAGGTCATTTTCCATCTCTCGAATCCTTTTAGTAGCTTCAAATCTGAGAATTTTAACAGTGAAGTTTTACAGTTCAGCAAACAACTAAATAAAAGGTTCAAGAGACACAGAGTATAAAAGAAACATAAACCATATAGACAAAAAATTATGGCAATACAAAAGAAGAGTGCACTGATAAAATGAATCTCTAACAATTTTTTCCAAAAAAATGATTACTGTAGTAGAAGTCATCATGAACTGCAATTCCAGTAATTAAAGAAGATACTTGACCAAGCAAGTAAATGAGATGTACCCATCCATTTCTGGCATCTGAATATCCATGTAACAAGCATTGAACTTGTGTGGTGGCTTAAGCATCATGATCGCCTTCTTCCCACTTTCTGCACAAGTTACATCAGCTCCATACTTCTTCAAACCACCAGCAGCTACTCTTAGATTCACGATATTATCATCTACAACCAGAATCTGCTTTCCGTGAAGAAGACTGCGCAATGACAAATGAGGGACGCCTCCATCTTGAACATTGTCCCTGTCTCCACCACCCATAGCTCGCCGCAGAGACACTTGTAGCAAGCTCGCTCTGAGGGGCTTCATGATTATGGTTGAAAATATTCTGCCGTGCTAGTGGGACTGCTTTTGGGAGAACTGCTAGGTTCTGCTAATAGAAAAGTTTTGGAATATTTGTCTGGTCATCCTTCCTTAATTTGCTAACAAAATGAGGCCAGAGTTTGGCATCCTTCAACCATGTTTCCTTGTCGACAAGAACCATATTTACCATTAATGTTCCATCAGTTATTCTAGAGAGAACTTGATTTAGGTCACTGGCCAGTTCAGCATGAATACCAAGCCTTTGTAGATGGTAATGAGTGACCTTTGCATGGGCCGGTATGTGGTCAATCACCAATGCAGTCATCCCTAGAAATACAGATGATTTGTACTGATTTGAATTGCTGCATGCTCTCGTAAGAACAGCAGTGAAGGTGAAAGTGGAACCAATCTGGGGTTCACTCACAAATCCAATCTCTCCCTTCATAAGACCAACCAAACATTTACTGATGCTAAGTCCAATCCCGGTGCCCCCATGAATGCGTGAAATTGATGGGCCTACCTGCATAAAAGGAGTGAACACCCGGGACTGGGCTTCTTGAGGGATTCCCACACCGGTATCTTCAACAGATATGATCAAGTTAATGAGATCAGGATAGGTTGACAAAAGAGACAGCTCAGTCACAGGCAAATCCTGATTGAATATCTTAAAGCTCTCCCAGCTACGCCTTTTATCTGCTACAGGAAAGCCACTCAAGGTACTAACTGACTGAGCTTCTGCTTCCACTTCCAATGAATTCATCACCTCTTGGACAAGATGAACAGTCACATAGATATGCCCTTTCTCTGTGAACTGCAAAAGGAACAAATGTGCAACCGCTTATTTATTTAACTTTATAAGAATCAATCAGCTTCGCATATAAGAAACTGCTTACTTTTATGGAATTTCCCATGAGATTTGTGATTATTTGCCGTATTCTTCCAGAATCACCGACAAGAAATTCAGGAACTTGATCAGAAACATAAACTGCCAGCTTTTCTCAGGGATCCCACAAAAACAGTAGCATGCAGTCAGGAGATGAAATATTGACAAATATGGATCCCAGAATGCTTAAAATTATCAGTTACCTCTATCTGTTTTTCCTGGGACTTTCCGTAGAAGAGTGACAAGACATCATCCAGAACTGCCCGCAAGTCAAATCTGACAGCTTCAAGCTCAAGCTTGCCGGATTCAATCTTTGCTTGATCCAGAACCTCATTTATAAGTGATACAAGAGCTTTTCCACTTTCTTGGGCAATTCTCACATAATCTTGTTGTGTGATATCCAGCTCAGTGTCCATAAGCATTTGTAGCATCCCTGAAGTTAAATTTTGTCAATATGCATCATTCTAAATTACTCTAATGTTTTGTCGGCCAAAGAAATGTTGCAATTCCTCACCTAAAACTCCATTCATTGGAGTTCTGATTTCATGAGATACAGTTGCCAAGAACTACAGAAACATGAAACGGAACCATTGATATTAGGAGTACAAATTCAAACTCGAACTAACTCAAGCAAAGATCAATAACCCAAAAGGCTACAAAAAGGAACCGGGTTTCCAGGGCTAACATGGCATAACCTACCTGAGACTTTGCCACATCTGCTGCTTCTGCACGTTTTTTAAGTTCCATCATCTCCCGGAAGTCATCTTCCACTTTGGCAATGCGGTTGACCGTAGCATGAAAATATACCCAATTAACAAGGCAATCACAAGAGCTCCAATTGATGTTGTTATGGCAAGCCATGGCAATGGTGGCCTGTTTTTAAACCTAAACAAAGTTTTAGAGGAGCAGCAGCATTGTTTCTCATCACCGTAAACAAATGTATATATGTATCTTCTAGAAGTATTTTATAAAACAAAGTCATGTCAAGTACCTGCACTTCATCTCATGCTTTCTGAATGGATCACCAAAGTGAAGGGTGCTGCTATGGTATATACCATTACCCATCATGTTTGAACCATACATTCTGATAGGTGTATTAGGTTTCGTGGTATCATATACATTGACCAGAATGGATTGCTTGCATGCAAGTTGGTGAAGCAATTTATCCACCAGTGCTTCTATATCAAAGATTCCTCCTAAATACCTGCTCAAGCAAAATTGAATTAGAATCTTTTTTTTTTGGTGATGGCATGGATGAATGCCTTGTTCTCAAGCAGGAACTTTTAATGCATAACATGTTGCTTACTCACCCTATGGCTGCTTGGATACGTTCCACTGGGGATGCATTTGAAGGAAGTTCTCTTTTGTACACTGCATATGTCAGAATAACTCCAAGGCGTTTTGATTTTAGCAGCTGAAAAGGAGCAGTTAGGACCCCCTTCCCAGATTCCCTAGCTCGCAGAATGTTTTCACGATCCTCCTGCATATGAGCAGATAATTTTCGGTGAGACAAAACGCAAAACGTAACATAGTTGGATCTGATTGAACCAAAGTTTTACAGCATTTTCCAATGAAATCAGGGTCCGAAAAATGGTGACTTAGTAACATCAACATACATAAAAACTATCAAACGTTCCATCTATAATTTGAATTGACCGACACACATCAGCGATTCCAGAATTTCATCATGCTACAACTCCCTAAATCAAAGAATGTGGTAACCACCCCAAAAGACCCAAACAGATCAGAGGTAAACATTTCTTTGCTCACATCAGATTAACCTAATTTCACCATAAAACTAACAGCTTGGTATGCTTATTAGCTCTGCCTAATAAAAGATGATCATTTTGGCTAATAAGCCAAGAAGGCGCTTCCTTACTTGCCAATAAACATGATAAAAAATTGGAATTCAATCAAAGATAGAAATCCTTCACGGACACTGTTTTATGAAGTGTCTCTTTTAGAACCTGAGCAAATTTCCTAACTCCACTACTGGGGTACTTTCATCCAGAATTATAATACAATAAAGGAAATCTAATGGAAGACATGATGGACATGGAACAGAAGTCTCAGTCTCTACCTTTCCAGACAACATATCCAGAGATATCACATGCTTATAGGCATCTTGGGCAAAGATAACAGGAGCATATTCTTCTTCAACCGGTGATACCTCCTGGGCCTCAGGGGCTGAGTCGTCTTTACAGGCCGGGGATTGCTCTGTGGAGTCCATTCTCTTGATAGCCCATCCCTGATGCCTCTCAAACTCTTCTCTTTCGGAATGCAGCACCTTCACAGCATATGCCACACCGCTGGTCAATGGCCTCTCGAAAGCAGTTCTTTCTGCATATCTTGCAAAAGTAATCTGCGCATGAAGAATTTAGTTAAGCATTGTCACTCTTCAGACTGTCAGCAAAAGAGTCCAATAAACGAATCACTTCAAGGATTACAATTCATTAATAATTATCATTGTTTCTTTATAAAAGACTCGATCAAGTTAGCCAACCAAACATAATCTAGTTAATCATTATGCAGTTCAATCTCATATCAGATCAAGAAACAGGGAGCTGAAATAGTTTGAAAGGAAGAGAAGCTGGAAAGAAGTTAGTGCCTGATTGATGGCAGATGGCTCCTTGGAGTGATGAAATGTTGAAATGAGGATTGCCAATGCCTGAAGATGGTTCATGCTCACATTGAACTGGTCCTGAAGCATCCTAGCACGCTCATCGCACATGCTACCAAGTGTCTCCCTCCTCTTCTTGATACCCTGGGAATTCATCAACCAGAAGATCCACAGAGACACTAAGAACCAACCAACCACCCACAAGATCAGAAGCTTCCTCCACCATGTTCTCTGACCTTCTTCAACCCAAGTAATGGTTATAAAGGTGACTCTTCCAGCCTCGCAACGAGAATTTGTCACGGCATCCGAACCAGAGCTTCCTCTTGTTACTAAGAAATCCAGGCTTCTGCTCCATAATATCAGCATCAATGAACCAAGTCATGGGGATCTCAGAGGACAGCCACCAACATAGCATCAAAACTAAGTAAAGGAACACTGAATCCAAGCCCAAATGGATGCATAGGACTCATCTAAAACTTATCTGATACAATACCACGAAAATAAAATGGCAAAGCTATTCAATGGCTTGGTGTGTAGAGAAACAGAAGGGTGGTCAGCACTGTTACCTCCAATGCAAAAAGGAACAATTTCCTGTTGCACCTTGTTAAAGAGTCCTATTAGTTTAAACAAGAACATTAACATCCTATCCAAGGCTAAAAAGAAAACTTGGAAAGATTCCTAGTTGCTTACCACAAGGGCAGATAAATAAAGTGCTAACAAAAAAAAAAAAATACCTTCTTTTAACCCTCAAGAACAACAACCCAACCAAAAAAAAACAAACATCAAGGAAAAGGAGACACTTTTCTAAATCTCCTTCTCTCTCCACACGATCCTCTGCTTCCTCTAAGTCTCTAAGCAAGTCCGAGCAAGATTCAATTTTGAGCTATGAAACAGGGACCTGAGCCACAAACAAGGAGGAAAAGCACAGCAAAGGCCCGGGTCCTACACTCTACCTACAGGAATGCAACAAAAAATGTATCAAAACCCAGCAAGATCCAATTTTGAGCTGTGCAAAAATGACCTGAAGCACAAACTAGGAAATCTAACCAAAGACAATGAAGGAATCAGCCAGAAAACAGCTCAGCTCCTGCTACCAAACCCCTGGAATCAAACAGGGAATAGGCCAAACAAGTAAGTTTCAAGGATGGACTAGGAAAAGGGTAGCAATGGGGAGGAAGGGGTGGTGATTGGAGTGGGAGGAAGTTCTGATTCATGGGCTCCGGGAAAGGAGATTCCGGAGAGAGAATGATGGGAATAAGATTGGGAGAGGCGTCTGAATGCCAAGGTCATTATCCTCCCAAAGGAATTGGATTAAATAAAAACAGATAAAACAGAGCAATCAACAATAAACAAAGTGCCAGAAAGGCATCCCACTCCTCTCCACTCATCACAAATCAGTTGCCTTTCTGTGTTCCCATCCCAATCAGAGCAGCGGACAAGCCCTGCACGCAAGCGCCCTGCTGCTTGTGGGGCCTATGCTCTTTTTCTCCTCCAGGACTAAAATGGCCCTTTTATTGCCCTGTATTACCCACTGTAACAGGGGATGGGTTGTTCCAGTTCACAGGGACAGGGGTGTGTGGCTCCTCCTGGTGTGGAAAGAGGGAGCTCGGACAAAACGGTAGGTGGGTTCAGAGAGGGACTTGAGGCATTTGATGGGGAGAGTAAGAACTAGGAAGAATTAGGGGTAGAGAGAGAAAGGGAGAGCAAGGTAAGGAGGTTTCTTGAGAGAGGCCTGGACTTTGATGGGTGGAGTTGAGCTTGGTGTAGTTTAGTTGCTTTTGGAACTGAGATATCTTTGATGAGATGACAAGGAATGATAAGGTGTGGGGCCACCATGATGATCCACCATTTGAGGCAGGTGATGTTTTCATTTTTACACCTCTACCAAGAAAAAGTGGAACATTGTTAGCTGGAGTGACCCTTGGGGTTTTACTTCTATTTGGTACGCCTTGATGCTTGTGGAGTGGAGTTCCAACGTCTAAGGCCATTAAATTAGGATGTTGGTTTCTTTGTCAAAATAAATAAAGTTCATAATACTATTGTAGGCTTTCCATGTGGAGTAGCCAGTTGAAAAACTCTGCAGATCTGGTCCTTGTAGGTAAGGAAAAAATATTATTAGATAAGAAGCAATTACCAGGTTGCTTTATGTTGGCAAAAATTGGCTACCTTTCCTAGTGACCAAAAGTGGGTATCCATCATCCAATCAATTATTTGCTCACCATCTTTTCAGGTTTGCCTTCAGGTCACATGCATGCCTCACTACTGCCAAGAAAGCATGCACATCAAACAGGCCTAGACTAGGAGCTCATGTAGCCTGATTTAAGTAGGTTTATGTTAGAAATATGAACATGTAATAGTTAATTGGGATAGAAACCTTGCTTAATCTTCAATTATTTCAAGAACAATTCAACTAAGATTTTATATAAAAATAATTTACTTTGATAGAAGTATTTTGGGGAATCGATCAGGTCCGGCTTGGGATCCAAATCTAGACACAAAACCTACTTGCTAATCATCCATGTCATTACAAGCATCTTTAACTTTTATCATCCTAAGCATCTACTCACCGTTTTCATCTAGGTTTAAAAGCATATGTAAAATTCCATAATTTGGTGTTTCATTTGCACTCGAGTATTATTTCTTGCACTTGTTACACATTATCGAACTCTCACTCTTGCTATATTCATTTGATAGACCTCATTATCTGTCATCTGTGCATAGACAACAAGCCGGCCTCAACGTATCCATTCAAGGTCAGTGTCAACCTGGGAGTGAAGAAATTTCTTCATATGATCATTTCAATGGTCACTTGTTCTTTGTTTTAACCATTCAACCTATCTCGAAGAACACTCTGGTGTCATTTCCTTAAACCATTTGTTGAGGTTTCCCATCACTTTATTCATTGTTTAATCATTCCCAATCTTCCATTAGACTTCCACATGCAAATCTATTTTATATTTGACAAGCAGAACCTAGGACTTCGAGGAATATGACTAATCTATCAAATTATAATGCGCTTCTTCTTTGTCTTATAATATATATCATATAATATATCTACGTATTCTTTTCCATATAGATATGCTATATAATGCATATGTGCCTGCGACATGATATATCTATTATACATAAACCTCTATATTTTATATAATACCTGCCCTTTATAGAAATTATAGTTTCTTTCTCTTTATCTCCGCCCTCCCCTTGCTAGAAAGCTTCCATGATCTCAACCATCATTTGTCCAAGCAGAATAGTAACTTAAAAGGAAAAAAATCTATTCATTCCAAACATCCATAGACATGCAAAAAGAGAATTGACTACTAATAATTTATCTTTCACTCCCTTAACTATGCAATATTACAATCCTAACATACACATGCACACACGCATGCATGCACATGCACATATTATATAGATGACATATTCATCCATGATATTATTAAAAAAAATATTTCATATTTTTTTAATATTACATCAAATGCCTTCTGAAAACACTAAGAAAATGAAAGTGGAACTCTTTATCCTATGACAATTATAATTTAACTTTTCTTATTCTGGACTGTAAGTATATACTACATTTTACATGATGTAGAATGTGTGCAAGAAACAATACATAAAAGCAAAGTAGGTAATGCTCCATCCACTATATAAGGTTCTATTATTATCTTATTAGAACTAGGAACCTAATATTTGAACTATGAATTCATAAAAGTATTTCTATTTTAGGCTATTGCATTGCCTAAATGATAAGTACAAAAGCTGCCAACGAAGAAGTATGGGTGCATGATGATTGTAGATGTATTAATGGGATATTTTTGTCATCAAAAACCTTCCCATCAACCTCTACTATATACCATTACCATCAGTATGACTTTGTAATTATAATGGTTGAATGCTGATTTCAAATGATCCCATAATGTTGTATATTTATGCAAATAGTACTTGGGTCTACCATTGTTATTTACTAGCTGTCATTTATTATAATGGCTATTATATAAGAGAGTAAATTTTGAAATAGAATAAGCTATTATTTGATCAGAGAACTAGAGATAAATTTCTAGCTCTACTTTCAATTTAAAAGCAGCTCCCCAAATGAATTTTATATAAAATAGTTATCCATTTCAAACATAAGTTAAAAATAACTATCTATTTTGATTGAAATTATCCTTATATCCTTATATCTTTTAAAATATTGTAGTATTATATTATTATAGTGCAGTATTTCTTTACAATAAGATAGTATTATATTAAATTAGTTTTGTATTCTTTTATAATAATGCAGTATTGCTTTATTATATTATACTAGTATAATATTATATTATATTATTATAATATTTTTTTATAATAATACAGTATTACTTTATTGTATTATATTAATGTAATATTTCTTTACAATAAGATAGTATTATATTATCATAGTATAGTATTTTTTTATTATAGTATTATTTTACAACAATGCAGTGTTGCTTTAGAATAGTGTAGTATAACTTTATAATAGTATAGTATCACTTTATAATAGTATAGTATTACTTTATTATAGTGTAGTATTATTTTATAATAATATAGTATTACTTTATAATATATAGTGTTGCTTTATAACTACAAGGATAATTGGATCATTTTATCCCATTTGGATAGTTACTTTTAAGTTATGTTTCAAATAGAGAGAATTTTTACTTAAACTTAAAGAATAGCTACTTTTAAATTTAAACTCAATTAGATATTTCTCATTAATTTTTTTTATTTGATTTTATCACCATTTAGTTTTAATATTTATACCCATAATTATATGAATTCAAGTAATATTATAATATGTGAAAGTTATTTTTCATAAATAGAATTCTTAAATTGCTATCATTATAATATAATTGTATTATTTTATGTTAGAAAGAGAGAGTTTTTTTTCCTTTTGAGAAACGATGGGAGGCTCATTGATCGGTATTAAATATGAGAGTTTAAATACTTGAAAATGCACCATCAAATCACTAGAATATGAGACCTCCACTATATTAGACAAAAGGGTGTGATTAGCAATGCCCATTTTACTATCCCCCCGAAAAAATACAACCAAAGGCAAGGCGAGGTAAATGAAAGATCTTTTAGGTTTGAGAATAACATAGCTAAAAATTGCTTTACACTTTACTAAAGCAATAAAATGATGGATGAATAAGAAAAGGAGGGTACATATCTCAATAGAAAAATTATGTCAAAATTTTGCTCCAAGTCCCAACTTTAAGAGAGCTTACTAAACCTCCATCATCTTCGTAAACAAGTAAAAGCACAGGTATAGCAAACTAGATCAAATCTAAAACTCAAAATATGTAGCTTGAAATGTCTCAAAATTATAACTAATTACAAGTTTAGAGAATCCAATATATCAAAAATTGCTTCAAGCTCCAACTACGAGAGAGCTTATTAAATCTCCATCTTCATAAAAGTAAAGAGCACAAGTGTAGGCTACTTGATCGAGCACAACTTAAAATTCAAAATACATGTAGCTTGAAATATCTCAAAGGTTACAGCTAATAATAAGTTCAAAGAGTCCATATTCAAATAAGAGTTAAAGGTTACCTTACATATAAAAAGCACCTACATTTGAAAAGTAGTAGCTCTTCTGTTTACTATAATCTTTTTGTCATACATACATAATATGAATACTTGGGTTCCATCTTTACAACTCTCGCTTATAGTATAAAAATATAATATTAAAAGAAAATATCTTCATAACAAAAAATTACAAATTTAAGCAACTAATGTATGACCATACTATTGCTCCTTAGCTTGGTAAACCATTAGATTTTAGTTAGAAAGAGAACAACAAAAAGCTATACATGAATACAAAAGAAAAAAAATACTAAGCACTCCTTAAACCACCATATTTTTCAAGTCAAGGTAACTAGCAATATTCTAAATGGGCAAAATCATGGCAATTAACTTTTATCTTCACAAGACAATACAAAGAAAGACTTGAAGAAAAAATCAGATACGATTGAATATGATAAGATGCAAATAATATTAAATTACTCCAAGCAATCACCATTCCATTCTCCATTTGGTCTTCGATCTTATCTAATAGCTAAAGATTGGTGTAATATAACAAAACATAGATAGCATTATTTGATTATCGGACCATTCAATTGGTACCATGCTAAAGCAAGAGATAGAGATGGTTCCTTGGAAAAAGCTCTTCAAAACTAATATTTTTAGAAAAATCAAATTTTCTAAATATTTAGATAGTGAAAATAATAAATCTTTATATTTTATATAAAATAACAAATATCAAGTTTTCATATCTCTTACAATACAAATCAATTCCTATTTAAATAAATCGGCCTACTTTTGAAAACAAATAATAAAACCCTAACTCCTAAAAAGAAAAAATAATTAGCTTCTAGCCATTTTTTGAGTATGATAATACAAAAGAAAGATAGAATAATGATCCAACTATTATAATTACGATTTTTATGTAATCAAATTTAAATTTATATTTTTCGAACAAATATTATATATATTTGGTTGCTAATTAGAATCAAATTTTCA
>KE505188.1:344351-368349 GCA_000441515.1 Elaeis oleifera | reverse complement strand
AATATTATTATATTTAAATATTATTTTATTGTATAATATTATTATTATCATATAATGTAATATAATATAATGGATTATAATCTAAACTAATAATAAATTATAATATAATAGATTATATCATATTATTATAATGTAATAATATCAAAAATTATATTTTATAGTATAATAAAAATATAATAGATTATTTTATATGTTTATAATATATTATTATATTAATTTATTATTATATTTATACTAATATAATATAATATAAGATGTAATCAAAAGATTTATTAGTAAATATTTTAGTCATTAAAAATAATTTATTTAAATTAAAATAACTTTTCGATATTAGCCAAAAATACTTCTGGAGAAAGATTCAAATGGAATTTTTTTCAAGTAGAATTTTTAACTTTCTGACAAAGTTAAAATATCTTTTAATTTTTATCAAACATTAGTGTACCATCTAAAAATATTTTTAAAAAAATCAAGAAGTGCTTTCTGATACTCTAAAAGTTTAGCCAAATAGAACCTTAGGCTTCCTCTTCATCCCATTATTGTACAGCTTTTTCAATTTCTTGACATGTCCTTAAGTTTGGTAATATCAAACTCATGCACTTCGTATGCGGCTTTGTAGCCGTTTGATTCTTGACTATAATTCAGCCATCAATCACCTTATTCAGGGTATTTTTCACCATCAAGGGTACTCCTATATGGGTGACTAGTGGTACATCTCCCTTCAAAGAGGAGTTGCTTCTCTGGTCTGAAGTACCCCCTCCTCCATCCATAGCTGCAAAGAGAGGTTCCTTTTATTTTTACCCTTTAGTTGATGACTGGAGATTCACCTTTTGAGGTTGAAGTAAGAGATCAATCCTCTAAGCTCCAGCTTTAAGAGATGAGGAGTTTCGACACTTCAAAATCTTAAGCGAGTATAAGATCTTGCTGTTGAAGGAGCTACTATCGGAGTGGACGCTCTTCAAGCCATCTTGACCCTCAAAGTGAGTGTTGATTTTTTTTAGTTAATTAATTTTTTGTTCTCCTTTTTTTTGAACTAACTAATCTCGATTCGATATAGATATAAGGCTGAAATAGATCAAAAAGCTGAGGAAGGCATCCCAAAAAAGGAAGAAGGGCTCAGGTGCTCTCAAGCTTCAGTTGAAGCGACAGCACACCGATGCTTCTGGGAGTATGTGCGATCCTGATCGAGCACAAAGGCAGCTGATCGAGGGGAGCTCCTCGATTCTAATCAAAGTAGTCCTTGCCTCCCCTGTTCAAGTTCGTGTGTTGGGGAATATATTATCATGCTGACCTTCACCGCCTACCATCCAAGTGATAGGGGGGCCTCATCAGTCGACCATTCGAGTCGAAGTTGCAAGCTTGAAACCGACCCCTACTCCAATTATGAAGTGGTTGCTTATTCCTTTGATTTGATCCTTTGACTTTATCCTGGAGAACTAAAAGGTCACCAGTGACATAGTTGGAGGAGTTGGGCTCCAGCTTCCGACAACAAGATGAGTTGGACTCCTACATCCAGGTAAGTTGGACGTCGTCTACCCTTCTTTACTATTTTTTGCTGTATTTATGAACTACCTAACTTTTTCTTTGTAGCTTGGCCACCATCTGATGAGCTTTATGCAAGCAGGCTAGTCATCAAGGTCAGAGATCACTGAGGCCCTTCATAGGGCTGAGGTAGGGGAGAAGAGGGCTTATGGGGCTAAGGAAGTAGAGAAGAAAGCTCAATCCAAGGCCAAAGAGGCCGAGCAAAGGGCATGATCCGAGATCGAGGCCAAGAAGAAGTCTCAATTTGAGATTGAGGCTGAACTGAAGTATCTAAGGGAGGCACTGAAAAAAGTCGAGGCAAAGCTTGCTTCAAAGAAAAAGATGATGCGTGACCCTGGAGAAGGTCACCGAAGCTGAGAAGAAGGTTGAGAGGTAGGCTGTTGAGGTAGCTCGTTAGACGATGGAGGCTTTTCGAGCCTTAGAAGAGTTTATTAAAGAGAATGTCAACTATGCTATGGAGGTCAGAAAGTATGCCACTAGAAGGTGGCCAATCATCTCCCCGAGCAGGACCTATCCTTTTGAATGAGGAGGATAATGAGGTTGCCAAATATCAACATCAACCAGAGTCCATCACTATAGAGGAAACTACTGAACCCATCATCGATGCAGCTTCAGAACCCCCAGCCGATCTTTGTCTTGAGGTTGCCACTAATGTCTTTACTGAGGCTTGATCCTTGTATATTTTTTATTGATTGAAAAGAAGAAAGTTGTAAGAAAATATTTTCTAATGAGCAATTTATCTTCCATGATTAGAATCTTTTTTTCTTTGGTATTCCTTATCACTCACCTTTTATTTCATGAGCTGACTCTTTGTCCATTCTATGGATGCCTAACTAGCCATGACTGAGTCAAAGCCCCGCTGGAGGAGAGGACTCGGGCACTCGGTGTTCAAGTGGAGGTTATTGTGGAAAAGGTGGCAGAAAAGCTAGATCAATTCAAGGCTGAGCTTTACGCTTTTATAGAGCAAATGACCTCCCTCAAGCATATAATAGAGCTTGAGAATTTAGCAGCGAATGAGATTAGGAAAGAGAGGGTTGCGTTGGCTGTGGAGAATACCACTGTTGAGAAGGATAAGACCGTGATTGAGATCGTTGAGGCTTGCTTGTGGGCTTACAACTTTAGTTTTGATGAATGTATAACTATGGTCCAGCAGCTTTATTCCATGCCAATGTTGACTCTCATATTCCTTAGGAAGGTGAGGACGGGACGGACACCAGAGGCCAGGACACCGAGGATGTTCTTCCACAAGCCAAAGGCATCACCATCCCTAAAGTTTAAGCTTATCTTTTTCATTGTTTATTTCTTTCTTTTGCTACGTATCAGCTATTTATCAAGCAAACATTGTAGTCGGCCATGACGATCTTTTGCTTAAATCAATGGAATATATTTTATCTTCATTTTCTTGCTCATCAATCTAACTGTATTAACCTTAAAGAGTCTGTCTCGAAGTCAAGTGCTTCGGATCCTCTTAGTGGCTTCGGATAATGGTTGATGCTAATCCTGCCTTAGATGCCCAACATGAATAGATCATAGATTGCTCTAGGCGGTGGCTTCCCGAATCCTAGGTCAGCTAGTCTAGCTCCTAGCTTATATCAGATTTATGGACGCACTAGGTTCCCATAGGTTCTTTTCACCATAGTCATTCATGGCATGACTTGTTTCAAGGAGCTACTCTAATTGGGTTGTCCTTATTGGGGACAACATTTTAGGACTTTAAAGGTTCTCTTATAGGGTTACCCCTTGCTTCCTAAATGGCTAAGGCTTTTAGCTCAACTCATCTTGAGACGAGAGGCTTTTTGCTCTTAGTCATTCGAGATCTTCGACCTAGATCGATGCTTTAGGACTTCAAGGATCATCTTATGGGGTTATCTCTCATTCTCCAAATGGTCAAGACTTTCAGCTCAGCTTGTCTTGGGATGAAGGATATTTGTACATGGTTGCCCAAGATCTTCAGTCTGGATCAACATTTTAGCACTTTCAAGGTCCTCTTATGGGATTATCCCTCTCTTCTCGAAAAGCCAAGGTTTTCAGCTCAGCTCATCTTGGGAGGAGAGGCTTCTCGCTCTTGGTCATCCGAGGTCTTCGGTCCAAATCGATGCTTTTGGATTTTGAGGATTCTCTTATGGGATTATTCCTCGCTTCTTGAACGGTTAAGAATTTTAGCTCGGCTTATCTTGAATAAGGGACTTCTCGCTCTTGATCGTCTGAGGTCTTCGATCCAGATCGATGCTTTAGGACTTCGAGGATCCTCTTATGTAGTTATCTCTCGCTTTTCAAATGGCCAAGACTTTTATTTTAGCTCATCTTGGGACAAAGGGCTTCTCGCTCTTGGTCATCCGAAGTCTTCGATCCAAATTGACGCTTTAGGACTTCAAGGGTCCTCTTATAGGGTTAACTCTCACTTCTCGAATGGTCAAGACTTTCAGTTCAGATCATCTTGGGATGAGGGGCTTCGCACTCTTGGTCATCTGAGGTCTTTGGCCTAGATTGATGCTTTAAGACTTCGATGGTCCGCTTATGAGGTTACCTCTCACTTCTTGAATGGCTAAGGCTTTCAGCTCACCTCATCTTATGAGGAGGGACTTTTTGTTCTTGATCATTCGAGGTCTTCAATCTGGATCGATAGATTAGGGCTTGGAGGATCCTCTTATAGGGCTACCCCTCTCTTCTCAAATGGTCAAGACTTTCAGCTTGGGACAAGGGGCTGCTCGTTCTTAGTTGTCTGAGATCTTCAACTCGGATTATCGGAGAATATTTTTACCTACCTTCATTCCATAAAGTTCAATAAGAAAAATTTACTCTTTTATTGAAGAAAATGGTTGTTACATTATTGATAATACTTTCATAATTTTAAAATTCCATGGTTGAGGTAGTGAGGTCCTGTCAAGCTACTTCAAATGATAAGTCCCCGGCCTAATGACTTCATCTACTTGATAGGATCCTTCCTAATTCAGGACAAGTTTTCTTGATCATTTAATTGTGATACCTCAGTTCTTCTCAGCACCAGATCACCGACCTTGAATATTTTTCTTTAACTTGGGTATTATAGAACCTAGCTATCTTGTGTGGTAGGCCGCCATCCTTATTTGAGCATGTTTCTAAATTTTTTGAGTAAATCCAGGTTGGCATGAAGTAGCTTTGGAATAGTTTATTCATTGAAGGTTTTCACTCGAGGTGATGGGACACCGATCTTGAGAGGGACCACTGTAACCATCCCAAAGGTAAGGTTGAAGGAAGTTTCCCTAATAGGAATGCATGAGATAGTTCAATATGTTCAAAGCACATGGTGACACTCATCTGGCCAAGATCCTCTCACCTGATCCAATCTTGCTTTTAGATCTTGCAAAAGAGTCTAATTAATTATCTTGGCTTCTCCATTAGCTTGAGGGTAGCTGATCGAAGTAAAACAGTGAGTGATGCCCAGCTCTTGAAAGAATTTGGTGAAATAAGTATTGCTAAATTATTGACTGTGGTCTATGATCAGAACTCGAGGAAGATCGAAATGGCACATAATGGTCTTCCAAACAAAATCCCTTACTCTAGCTTAAGTAATGCAAGCCAATAGTTCGGCTTCGATTTACTTGATGAAGTAGTTGATGGTAATCAACAGAAACTTCCGTTGATATGATGCTCATAGGAAGGGTCTAAGGATGTCCATTCTCCATTATACAAAGAGCCAAGAAGCCTCAATAGGAGATAGTGGTGCAGCAGTTTGGTACTGTATATTGGCATGTCATTGGCACTGATCACATTTTCTTACCAACTCAGCTGCATCTTGCTATAAAGTCGGTCAGTAATACCCTTGATGAAGTATCTTATAAACTAAGGATCTACACTCTCAAATGATTCTCACATATTCTTTCATGTATTTCTCGTAATGCGTACTCAGCCTCGGATGGATGCAAGCACTTAAGAAGAGGTAGTGAGTATAATCTCTTGTATAGCTTATCTTCATAGAGAACATAGTGTGGTATGTGGTGCCTCATTTTTTGGGCTTTCTTTTGGTCGGTCGATAGTGTCCTGTCTTTGAGGTAGTGAATTAAGGGGTCGATCTAGCTTGGCTTGAGATGGACTTGCAAGATAGAGGCAGTCTCTTCAATGCTGGACTTCTCCAGGATTTTGAAAAAGATTTCTTATGTAAATCGATCAATACAGAGGTAGCGAGCTTCGAGAGCAGGTCACCATGAGAATTCTCCATCCTCGGACCCTATTGAATGTCAAAGTATTCAAATGCCAAGATTAAGTTTTTACCTTCTGTAGATATTTCATCATATTCTCCTCTTATGCTTTGTACTTACTTTGGACCTATCCGACTATGAGCTGTGAATCACTGTAGACTTTCAGGCATAGTACTCCTAGCTCCTTCACTATTTTAAGTCCCGTGGTCAAGGTCTCGTACTCTACTTCATTGTTGGTGGTCAAGAATCCAAAGCGTAGAGAATATTTAGCGATGGCTTCCTCCAAGCTAGAGGATCAGTCCGGCTCCTGATCCTATCGAGCTAGACGATCCATCTATATGCATAGTCCAATACTCTCCAAATTCTTCTCTTTTTGGATTAGTTTTTGTCGCCTCTTCTTCGAAAATGATAAATTCTAGAATGAAATCTGTGAGCACTTGCACTTTAATTGAAGGAAAGGGTTGAAATTTCATGTCAAACTCCAACAGCTCAATGGCCCACTTGGCCATCCAAGTAGATGTATCGGGTCAATGGAGCACAATCTTCAAAGGTCGATTAGTGAGAAGCATTATAGTGTGGGCTTGAAATAAGGGTGATGCTTCTTGGCCTAGGTGACAAGTGTGAAAATCATATTTTTGAGCCTGGAATATCTTATCTCCATATCATGCAGAACCTTGTTGATGTAATAGACCAAGGTTATTGCTGCAGACGAAACTACTAGATTTAAGTATAGCTCTTCATCTAACTCAGATTTGCTAAGGAGTGGGGCCAAATCGAAATAATTTTTCAACTCGTCAAACATCTTTTGACACTCCTTGGTCCATTAAAAGTCCTTCGATTTTTTGAGAATCTTGAAAAGGGAAGACACCGCTCAGCCAACCTAGAATAAATTGAGTGAGGGCGGCTATTTACTGATGATGTGTTGGACCTTCTTTATCGACTTCTGTGGGTTCATTCCCAATAAAGCTTTGATCTTTCTCAGGATTGACTTTGATACCTCATTGCCAGACCATGAACCCAAGGTAACTCCAAAAGTGCATTTGGCTAGATTCAACTTCATTTGATACTTCTGAAAGATGGTAAAGATTTCTCTAAGATCATTGATGTGGCTGTCTGAGGTCTGACTTTTGACCAACATATCATCCATGTAGACTTTCATATTTCTACTAATCTAATCTCTGAAGATCTGGTTCACCGATCGCTGAAAGGTGGCACCTATATTCTTTAAACTAAAAGGCATAACTTTGTAACATAATAGACCTCGGTTAGTGATAAAGATAGCTTTTTTTAATCTTCAGGTGCCATCCGAATTTAATTATAACTGGAGAAGACATCAATAAATGTCAGAAGCTCATGGCTTGATGTGGCATCTACCAACTGGCTGATCCATGATAGTGGGTAGCTGTCCTTTGGGCATGCTTTATTTGAGTTAGTAAAATCTATGCAAATCCATTACTTCTTTTTGCCTTTCTCATAAGAACCACATTCGCTAGCAAGTCTGGATAGATCACCTCCCTGATGAATTCGACTATGAGGAGTTTGTCCACCTCCTCGATAATTATCTTCTACCATTTCGGGGCAAAGCTTCGCTTCTTTTATTTGATGGGTCAATATACGGGATCTATATTTAGCCAGTGCACCATCATCTTGGGGTTTGTGCCTAGCATGTTACTGGCCAACCAAGCGAAGACATCCATACTTTTCATAGAAAGGTAACTTGCTGATGTTCGAACTATTCACTCCTTGTTCCCATTCTCAATTGTGACCATGATAAGGTTTTTCATAAGCTCTCCTCATTGGTCAGTTGACTTGTCATGGGTATCTAATCCTTCGATGAAGAGATCTTTAGGTGGTAAGACTTCTTGAAAGACTGTCATATAGAATTACTATGCTAGGGCTTGGTCATCTCGAAGCTCACTGGTCCCATATTCCGTTAGAAACTTTATCGTCAAGTGGTATGTTGAAACCACAGCTCGAAGCGCATTTAGTCTTGATCATTCAAGGATGGCATTGTGGTCCTAAAGGATCCTAATAACCAAAAAGTTGAGTTGCATCATAGCTTGTCGGGGCATCTGACCTGTGGTTATTGGCAGCATAATTACCCCTTTCATAGGTATAGCATTCCCAAAGAAATTGACCAATGAGGAGTCAAGCCTCCTTAATTGATCTAAGGTAAATCCTATCTTAAAGAATGTATCATAAAATAATACGTTGGTTAAACTTTCATTATCAACTAAAATACAATGTACATCAAAATTTACAATATCAAGAGTTACAACTACCACATCACTATGCAGAAACTGGACTCCTTAAGCATCCTCTTTGGAGAGCATTATTGCTTCCTCGATCTTTTGCTTCTTAGTTGGAGCTGCCGATCCTCTTGCTGTGCCACCTACCACCCCCTTAGTGAGTGTTTATTATACTGGCAGGTCAGTTTTTCATGGGTTCTTCTTACCGAGGTGGTTCAGAAAGATGAGATAGATCTAGTGGAGCTTCATATCGTCTCTTTGATTCATGAACTTATCTAGTAGCCCATGCTGAATAAACTCCTCAATCTCATCCTATATTTGGATACATTACTTAGTGTCATGACCATGATCTCGATGGTATAGACAATATTTGCTGGGATCACATCGGGTTGGCTTGGCCCGCATCCTCCTCACTCTCGATTGTTGCTCCTTTATCTCTATCAATTTCTGTACCCTAAGGGTGTTCAAAGGAGCATAGTTGGTGAATCTTCTTAGTGGCGATGTGTTCTGTCAACCTCTAGGAGGAGTCCGTTGTCGTCGGTTCCATGATGGGGTTCTAGATCCTTGATTCTGAGGTGGAGTCTTGAATCGTCAACGATGAGGTGGAGTCCATGATCATCAATCCTGAGGTGGAGTCCTTAATCATCGAGTAGTTAGATGATCCTCCTACCTTAGTAGACTCCACCTGTCTTCACACTCTTCCCTCCTTTCTTCAACTTTCATCTTGGTTGGAGTGCCATGCAACTCGAAAGCTTTTTCGACGTTGGCATATTTCTCCATCCGAGTGAGCATCTCAATGAAGTCCTTCTAGATACCTCTTCTTAAGTGAAAAGATGAACTGACACTTTTGGAGTCTGTCTTTAGAGCAGACATCGCAATCGATTGATTAAGATCGCACACTTCAAGTGTGGCCACATTGAAGTGGCTCATGTAAGCTCGAAGGGACCCTCCTTCCCTCTACTTGATATTTACCAGCGAGTTTGATCCTCAGTGCTATATTCTGCTTTTGACGAAGTGAGTGGCGAAAGATTGGCTAAGTTGCTCAAAGATATGGATGGAGTTCGACTTTAGATTGGAGTATCAATATCGAGCTGCTTTTCACAAAGTGGAAGAAAAAGCTTAGCATAGTATCCCATTGGTGGTGCCTTATGAGACCATCAATGCTTTGAAGCCCTTGAGATTGTCTATGGAGTCAGTTGAACCATCATAGGCTTCCAACTATGGCATCTTAAAGTTAGTGGGGATTGGCTCCTCTATGATCTTTGCACTAAAAAGTGGGTCGACGTTGAAGCCAAGCTCGCCGTCTTGAGCTGGGGCTTCGCTTCCTAGAGCTTTGATTCACTGGTACATTTTTTGAAGGCGACGATCCACATCGGCATCTCGAGTAGTATAAGCCTCTGAATGCCGAGGTGGAGATCGACGATGGGATCAACCTGAGGTGGAGTCTCTCCTGGATTGTGAGGTTGGGGATTGTTCCTTTTTTAATAGGGCTCCTAGGTCAACTGTGCCGACTCTGTCTCTCCCATTTCGGGCTATAGAGGTGGCTAAGATGATGCTAGTTGAGGCCTTTCTCTAGGTGCCTCGTTAGTCTGCTGTATTATTCGTAAGGCAGCAGCTATATTTTGCACCTACTTCACGGGCAGATTAAATCGATCGAGGTCCACCCCTACTGCTAATTGTGAGGATGGAGGTGGCACCTCTATCTATTATGGGGGCATCTTAGGTTGGCAAGCACTCCAGTCGCCTTGAAGCGGTGGCATTGGAGCGGCGCGATGAGGTCCCCTTGCATGGTGACAAAGCAAGTAGATGTCTGCTCCTTTCTCCTTCCCTTAAATAGATCTGAGGCCCTTTCTCTAATGCAATATGTTGCCATGAGTTTTGTGGCTGACACGAGATCAACTGGAGAAGAGATATAGGTTAACGCTCGACGGCGATAGCTTGACCTATAAAATAAATCTCCAATCGGAGTTGGCTCTAGTGGAAATCCTTTGACGCTTAAATCAAAAAATAGAAACAAAAGGATTGCATATCTTGAGAATCTCCTTTGGCCCTCTACTTATAGACGAGGATAGAAGTGTCATGAGAAATTTGGAGACCTAGATTGTTAGCCTTATCTTATTATGCAAAATATATTTGTTATTTCTTGCTTTATCTGAAGAGATACATTATTTTGTCTTATCTACTCTTGGTAAGCTATTACATGAATTTCAATTTTTTTCAACTGACGTAAATTAAGCAACCACATCAGGTATAAAAGTTTCCTAAAGTGTCGACTTAGATTGGTCCTGAGAATACCTCGGTCTCAAGGTCGGATCGGATCGAGGTTTCCTGTACATTGGTTTTAATTGAGAAAAAATATTCCTATCTATATCAAAAATATTCAATAATGTAAATAAGATTTAAATAAGAATAATAAACTTCTACCAAAAAAAAGAATAATAAACCATCATCTTAGAATAAAAATGATTGCAATCCAGATGGTTGAGTACTTCTCAATTGAACTAAAGATTCTGAAAATTTCTTAAATTCTGGATTTGGATCCAGTAAAATTAGAAGTAGGCATATGAATCTGGATACGGATTTAATAGGATGCCAAAATTTTATCTGAATTTGATTCGAACAAGATACGGAACTAGATATAGGTAGATATTACCTATCTGCTTTCACCCCTACATAGAAGGTTTAGGGTGTCATATTTGTGAGGCATCTAACCCCACTTTCCTTTAAAAAATTATTAGTTCCGGCTTTTATATGACATAGCTTAAGCTTCTAGATGAATTCCTAGTCAAAATTCTATAATTTAAGACCATTCTTTATATCATAGCCTTGTGTTAGTTCACATTCCATACTCTAATTTATACGCTACAACATGGACCTCCATTCGTCTCACAATTTATTTGTCTATTTTGGGTATAGAACCATTATTCTGATTATTAATAAAAGCAATATTTGGAGTATTGAATTGTTTGATCATTGGAAATGACTCTTGCTTGTTGGAAAATGGAATTTAATAATTTCTTGGACTTAGACCAACAATCTGATCACATGGTATTTACTGCACACCTCTCCCGTTCCCCAAGAAGAAGCCCCTTCAAAACTCAATTTCCTTTCTCAAAGATATTAAGAGCCTGTTCTTTATGGATAAATATAATAAGAAAGTTGGTTAATTTTTTATTAACTAATTTATCTATATTCTCATATTTTTCTAGAGATAGATAAATCATTTTTTCATAGATAGTATTTATCCATGAAATGAAGGAAAAGTCTTACCCACCTAGAAGATGGAATAAGTTATTTTTCTATCAACCAGAAAAATAATCTTTTTTTCATTCCTAATATATCCCTAGCTTCATAATAATAATATAATAACATACGATACTTTTTATATATAATATAATATTATTATCAAGCGATAATATTTTATTATTTTACTATATTACTATAATATAATTATGATAATTATTTTATTATTTATGAATATATAATATTATATATTATAATATATAAAATATAATATATTATACTATATTATTATATATAATAAATGATATTATAGGAATATCGATAGATTTTAGCAACGGGGTGCTAGTAATACAAAAAGTATAGATAACCAATTTCTGAGCCATTTTCTAATGCATAAAAGAATATGGATAAATTGTTTCCTATCTAAATGTTATCTAAAAATATTTATCCAAAAAATATAGATTTTTCACAAAAGAATAAGCCCTAAAGTTAATAATGTTATGCTTTTCCAAAGTCAGTTATGCATCCATGTGATCCACAACAGCCATGACCCTTCATTTATTCCCATTCTTCTCTCTCTTATATTTGGAATTTGTGATAAATCATTAAAAAAAATTATTTTGATGTATGCAACTACCATGAATGGCATGTATATGATTTAACAAGTGCTACACAAATGTTATGACTGTTGTAATAGTAGTAATAGTCATTATTACGGCTAAGGGCTCATGGCTTGATATGTGAGGTATTGTCCTCTCAGCCCATAGGCTTTATAATTTTATGCTTCAAAAAACGTCTCACATGGGAAGAATGATCTCTTTCTATATAAGACAGAATCTCTCTTGACTCACAATCAATATGGGACTAATGGTATCCTCCCTTCTATATCACAATATAACCCCAAGTCAAGAGAGAGCCTGTATACGGACGGGATATACCCTCTTTATTTTACCACAACCCCTCCGTAAAGGGAGAGTTTGTGCAACTGGATACTAATAATACAAAGAACATAGATAACTAATTTCTGAGCCATTTTTAATGTATAAAAAATATAAATAAATTATTTTTTTATCTAAATATTATCTGAGAAATATTAAAAATATAAATTTTTGGATAAGTTTTTTACCCTCACAAAAGAACAGGCCCTAAAGTTAATAATATTATGCTTTCTCAAGGTTAGTTATGCATCCATGTGATCCACAACTGCCATGACCCTTTATTTATTCTCATTCTTCTCTCTCTTACATTTGGAATTTATGATCAATCATTAAAAATTCTTTTTTTGATGTATGCAACTACCTTGAATGGCATGTATATGATATAACAAGTACGTACTATACAAACATTATGACTATTATAATAGTAGCAATAGTTATTATTGTGGCCAAGAGCTCATGGCTCGACGTGTGAGGTGTTGTCTATTTTAGCCCATAGACCTCATAGTTTTATGCTTCAAAAGATCTCACGTGAGAAGGATAGTCCCTTCCTATATAAGTTAGAATTCATTTTGACTCATAACCAATATGGAACTAATGATGCCCTCCCTTCTATACCACAATATAGTCCCCCAGGTCAAGAGAGAGTCTGTGTACGGATGGAAGGTACCTTCTTTATTTTACCATAGCCCCCTCAGTAAAAAAGAGTCTATGTATGGATGGGAGGTGTCCTCCTCCTTATTTTTATCATAGATTGATGTACAGATGGAAAAGCCCATAATTACAGTGGTGGTCTCCTACTTTACGCACCACTATTGTAATGAAGGACTTATGGCTCGACACACGACGTATTATCCACTCTGACTCATAAGTCTCACAGTTTTGCCCTTCGAAAGATGCCTTACGTGAGAAAGATTGTCTCTTTCTATATAAACTAGAGTTTCTCTTGACTAATAACTAATGTAAACTAATGATATCCTCTCTTCTACACCACAATAAAACGTCCTTATTAAGGAGAAGTCTATGTACGGTTGGAAAATATCCTCTTATTTTTACCATAAACTGGTATACGGAAGGAAGGAGCTCTACAATTGCAGGGGTGGCCCCCTATCTGGCATGCCAATATTGTGAGCAAAGGTTTATGACTCGATACGTGAGGTATTATTAGTTCTAGCTCATGAGCCTCATGGCATTGTCCTTCAAAAGGTGCCTCACGTAAGAAGAATGGTCCTCTTCTATATAAGCCAGAGTCTCTCTCTTTATTCACAATCAATGTGAAACTAACGATATCCTCCCTTCTGCACCATAACAGTTATAGTCCTCATATAATTATCACATCCATATAACTGATAGGATTTGCTTTGTTGAATATTATTCTTATTATTTGTTAAAACAACAATATCTGACAGAAAAATTCATTATCAAAATGCTCTCTGTTGTTTTGATAAGCTGTTGTAACAGCTAATAACATCCACTTTAATGCAGTAATAAATAAATTAAAGTATATGTTTGTGAACATTTGATTTAGCTAAATAGCATTGTTAGTATAACATTTGATAACGATACTGGAGACGGTATTATGAGAGAGACACAAAGAGCAGGATTGCATTATTTTTTGGCCAAGGAATCTAGAGTCGAAGCTCGTCAAAGCAGGCCCCATCAAGCTCGAACATTATACGGCTAATTTGTCCATCATTAGCCAAAGCAAGCCCACATCACATCATCCTATGAAAGTGATTTTTTTTTTTTTTCATCCTAAGTGGCAGGTCATGTCAAACCCGTAGAGTAATAACAACTCACAATGATGAGCTCGATGAGTAAGGTTGATCCATAGGGACATTCCAGCAGTCTAAGACTCAAAACCATAAGGAAAAGCATTAGAATGCTCCTGCCCACGTATAAACTTACGCTCAGCAACAACATTATCCATTTTTTACTGTGATTCTGCAATAATTGATGAATCTTCTTCGCTGTGCGAATAATTGAATCGAAAAGGAATTATTCACAGCATGGTCACTACTTCAAGCTTTGTTTTCCCATGATCAATAGTATATGAATTATTAGTTTCATTTTCTTAATATTTGTAACTATAATAATGTTACTCATTTTATATATAGCTCTTTTAGCTTTAGTTCTTCCTTAATCTTTTAAAAGGTTCTCTTTTCGAACTCAAAGTGTCAAATGCTGAGACACAATTAAGTGATGTTTACAGGTTATGAAGGCAGGTATCTGATGGAAGAAAATTTACAGAATAGTATCCAGACTAAAATCATTTAATTATCATTATTGGTTTGGGATCTATGGAGCCAACACAATGAAGTCCATCTCTAGTTCCGTGACAACAATTGCATGTCCCAAGCAGTCTATAACAATTCCACAAAAGGAGCTGATAAGTAACTGTTTTGTCAAAGAATTGGAATTGGAGATGATTTCGAGCTTCTAAGAAGACCTTCCAACCTGGAGATGTTGATGGATTAGGTTTAAATGCCAGGTGTGGAGCCCTACTAGCGGTTTGCATGTCCAGTCTGAATGACTTCAGATCTATCATCAGGTTCTTTTAAATGCTTGCGAAAACCTGCTTGCAATTATTGTGGCATGGTTGTCCCCTGTGTATCTGTCATCAATCAAGGCCTCAAATTATGTTTACGGATGTGTCCTCCAATCCTGCTGCCATTTGCATGACATAACAGATTCATTTGTTCATCACTACTGTTGTTTGGTTGCATGATTATTCTAAAACAACAATGGGTTAAAATCTTCAAAGTTTGAAACATAATGCCATGGACTAAGTGTTGCTCGAAGCATAATCGCTTCATTAAATCATTAATATTAGAACCTTACTGATAAATAGAACACAACCAATAAGATACAGTCATAAGATAATATCTGAGCAGCTGTTTATATGCCGAAAAGGAGATAACTAGGGCCAAATTTCATGGTGCCCCTTCCAAACCTTATGCGTATGAACAGTGAGACCTTTTCCTGTACATTATTTTCGTAAAATGCCTCAACTTCCTAAGATTCGCAATCTCTCTCACTGTTCAGACCAATCATTTCCACTTTTTATAGGGTCATTGGCTAGTTTTTCTCTCTAGCATTCCTTGGAGTATCAAAAGTATGCTGCAATGTTCTGAAAGACTACCATATTACTAATTGAAGGACAAATGAATCACATTGAATCATCAAATGGGATCCTGATCACAAGACCAACTGGAATGGTGTGAAAAAGTTGTATGTTTAGTTTATCAGGTTTAGACTATCAGTAGGTGTTCCTTCCAGAAAGACTCATGAGAGCAGCCTCTGCAGTTCATGGAGTCAAATTAACAACTCAGACATGACAAGGTAGGATGGTTAACTGTGAACAATAATAATTTCCTTAGGGCTTGAAGATCTCAATCCAATGGAAAGTTGGGTGCTCCACAAGGAGTTCACCCGACAATCTGCTTTGTTATCACTTACCGTCATCTTAAATTCTAGTGTTTGGCAAGTCGCACCTAAGATTCTATCAAAATTATGTATACCTAAGATTTTATCAAAATTATGTATAATGATGTTTCTTATTCCTATTTATAAATTGAGCCAGATAATGTTAATTTAATTTGCAAGAAGAATCTTGGATTAAGATTTTATCAGTAAAGCAAAATATAAGTTCACTGGGTCCTGGATTAATTATATTTGTCCAAGGAAGACTTCTACCATTTGGAGGAAGATTGCTCAAGTCGGGTCCCATTTGAATTTCCAATTTCAGTGCATGCTTGGATCTGGTGCTACCATTAATGTTTACAAGGACCCCTGTATCACAACCATTCCCCTTATAGTTTGGCCTACTTATATTAATATGGATAATCTGAATCCTTACATGCATGTTTCTGAGTTTATTACATCTAATGGAACTTAGGATACTCAGTCATGCTCAATATTTTTCATCTGATCTCCTGAAGCTTATTTGCACCATTCTCTTATCTCAGGGTATTTGGTCAGATCAGTTGGTTTCGGGTTCTTCAAAATCACTACATGTATCTTTGCATGATATGAACAACCGTCCATCTCTAACAATGTTCAAGATCTGCAGGTTGATTGTGCTTGGATTTGGTCTTTAAAAGTGCCTCTATGAGTCAGAACCTCCTGTTGGAGACTTATTTGGAATCGGCTGCCTTGCAAAGCTTTATTGGCCCATTGTAATATAATACCTGCCAATGATCAGTTATGTGATTTACGTGCTAATCAGGTGGAGAATTGTGCTCATCCCATCATTCACCGCTGTTATGCTCATGTATCGAGTGAATTTTCATCTTAACTCATTGGCGGTACTTATTGAGCACATTTCGAATGCCTTGATAGCAATGGAATAGAGGTCACTCTTGGCATATGCAGTTTGGTTGCTATAATAGGCTCGTAACAAACGTATTTTTAACAACCAGATGATGAATGCATACCTTTTATTCAAACTGATAGTTTTTGCCAAAAATTATGGTTATCTTCAGTTTCAACGGTCACAAGCCCCATGTCAGTACTGGGTAGCCAGTTATAAAAGAATTATTCTTTTGTCAACCTCATTTAGTGTCTTGGCTACCCCCTCTTGTTGGGGTTATTAAAATCAATTTCGATGCATCAATGGTTGGTGATAAGGTGGCTGTGGATTATACTATTAGGAACCATGATGCTCTACTGTTGTGAGCTGGAGGTAAATTACTTCTTCATTTTCTATCCCTTTTGCAAAATTACTGGCTGCTTGGCTTGGGATTCGAGTTGCTATTGAGGAACTACAAGCCACCCAGATTTGGATGGAAAGGGATTCTGTGACGGTTGTGTCTTAATTAAAGAATCCCTCGTTACATTTGTTCAACCATGCTTCTTATGTCAAAGATTTCCATCACTGGAAAACAACTGTAACTACCTATAAAATTTCTCACACTTTAAGAGAAATGAATCAAGTTATAGATTTTATGACAATAAGGCGCTGCAGGGGGATTTCACTTGGTCATATGATCAGGTCCTTGATCATTATGTTAAATTTCTTTTACAAGCTGATGCTCAGGGGTGTACCATACTCGATAGTTGTTGGTTTTCTGAGCTGGATACATGCAGTAGTTTTCTGTCTTCACCATCTGGTGCTCATAACGTTTAATTGTTTATCTTAATTCGCAATTTATTTTGCGTTACTGGTTCACTTTGTTCAGAGCTTGTTCACATTATTACATAGAGGTCATACTTCACCTCTAAGAATTATGCTTATCATCATAATGATATGTTTTTAGTGGATAAGCAAGTGATTCCCTTTCTCCTACTACACCAGCACTATCGAATGAGACGGGGAGATCGAAAGTAGTGTATGCCACATTAGAAGGGAAGCATGATCATCGAGATCATAGGCTAACATACCCTTTGATGTGCTGCAAGTTTTCATGTCGTCGACACTTAGATGTTGGTTGATGAGACCACATTGAAGTCATGGCTGCAAAGCATACCAGCCATGCGTACATATCAGTGGTCAGAGGTTCCACTACTGTGTGGTCAAAAGCAAATATTCAAGCAATACCCGCAGATTCTTTATATGTCTTGGATATGTTATTTATGTTTGATGGGGAAGTTTGCACAGGACGACATCATCTACAAACAGTGGAGAAGAGTTTGAATATAAACTGAGAAGGTTTTTTCGATTCCTATATCTGTTTGAGCAACACAATCTATTCATTGGAAAAGGCTTGAAGGAAGACTGTACTATAGGTTTGTTATCCTATCATATTCAAGAGTTGCTATGGATGAGTTTCTGGTGCCTGTCCGCGCCTAGTGATTATGCCAGCCTTATCCCCATCTTCCAGTTAGACTCCAATTTCTCTGGTTAAGGTTGTTGTTCTAGATACCAACATTTTGTTTAGCGGTGGCTTTATGTATTTTTCTCATAGAAAGCAAAATAAAAGGATAGAAACAGCAAAACAGGAAAAGAAGGAACAAGAGAAAAAAAGAGATTTATGCAGAAGAATGATACAGAGAATCAAAAAAGTGAGAGGACCAAATAAAATAGAGTGGAAAAAGAAAGAAAAAAAAAAAAAAGGGAAAAGAACAAAAAATGGGGAGGTGAGGAGAGGAATGTTCGAAGGGAAAATACGTTTTGTACAATGAAGTTTAGGGATACTAGCAATGTGAGTGATTCGAGTTTTATGTTTGACAATTTGGTCAATAACGTGGCAAGATTGATCAAAATAAAAATAACGGACAGACGGAGCTCAACGCCCATTTGTCCATTACCGTTACATGACCGTACGTGACCCATCAAACAATCATATGTGGCAAAAATTTTATTAAGCACCGCTGACATGGCATCTTATAATTAGTGTCTTAATCAATAGTTATGGTTAGAATATAGCTGGATTGCCAACCGCACCTCTCCTTTTTCTATCTTTTCATCATCCTTGTCCGGGGCTCCAAAGGGAAAGAAAGAGGGATGGAGATGGAAAAGAGAAGGCAGAGGAGAACCCGTTCATTCCAAGTATTAAAGAGAAATTTCTTTCTTTTAATCATTTGGTTTCTTCCAAGTCATAAATACAATTATCTAGTTGCAGTTTGGCTTTTTCATTAACAAGAAATGTTCCACCTCTACATCGGCATTTCTCCATCCGAGAAGAACAATGTTGGTAGGAAAAAATGCAACTGTGATGTGTTTGTTCGACAATGGACATCGTAGACTAATGATAATCCTAGTAAAAGATTTGTAGACTGTCCTAACTACAATATAAGTATGATTTAATATAATCGAAGGTTATGTTTCTCAAATGTTGGTTTTTGTAGTTATTGAATGGTTTGATTGTATAGGATGAAGAGTCATATTGTAGATATTTCGATTGGATATACCCTCCTATGTGTGCTCGATCAATGGTGGTGATTCCTGAATTATGTGATGAAATTTAAAATTTAAGAAGAGAAAATATAAATTTGCAAGCTTCTGCTCGTCAAAAAAAGTTTAATGCAGCTAAAAAAAAGCAAATAGACTTCGTGAAGTTGAGTCAGTTGATTCAAAAGTTATAGAAATCAAAAGCTTAGCATGGAAGTTTTAGAAAATAGCTTTGTTTGTACTGTTTCTATCATGGGTTATGATTTTTGGATGATAAATATATCTTGTAATGATGATGTTGTTATGTTGGTATATTTATAAAGTGAAAAATGGGCAAGGATGGTTGTCATTTAGATGCAATATGTTCAGAATGTTGAGATATTCAGAATGTTGAGTTGTTCAAGAATATTTATTATAATTTCATACTCCTTAAATTAATTTTTCCTACTATTAATGGGTTGTTCAATGTAATCTATAAACCTTTCCTCTAAAAACTATTCATTTATTTCATGTGGATTGTGATTCTTTGCGATTATGTTCAATTGGTAAGGTAAAATCCAAATAATGGAATGAGGTGGGATCTTGCAAAGTTACTTGTTACAGCAATGCAGTAAGTCCAATCATTTGATAGCAAGAGCCTTCATTCTAACACATCATACCAGGTAATATATCACCAGCACGCACATACATCCACGTTTTGCATTAAACAACCAACTTCTCGCCAAGTAATGAGTATATAACAAATAGCAATAAGATGGAAATTCATAAAGACTGCTTCAATTTCATTGAATCTGCATATTATATCCAAACATATAGTACTATGAATAACATAGGAACAATTTCAGTTTGCATTGCCTAACTATAATATTCACATAATCAAGACAATAATAATTTCATTTGACTGACTTTAACATTGCAAATAGTCAAAACACTTTCAGTTTGCATTAGCCAACTATAATATTCACAGTTTAAACAACAATAATGTTAATTGACCAACTCTAACATTCACTTAGTTAAAATAGGAACTATTTACATATAATCAACTCTAATAATTCTATGTCCAGCATACATACAACTTTAACAAAACAACAACCATCACCTAAAACTTAAACACTTCATATTTACTGTTGTGATATTTAGCTTGATCAATTTGAAGTATTTGACCGAGTGCTGATAACAATGCTCCTTTGCTCATATAACCTTGTAGTGCTGTCTTTTGTTATGCTATCCCTTATAGTGCAGTCCCTTGAAGTCTAATTTTTGTTTGGGTCTGACAAAATCATATGTAACTTGTTAGACTATTGATGAATTATCATAACACCACATTGATAGTAATTTTTATCTCATCTATATCATGACATCAGGCATAGAACTCATATTCACCTTGCACCTCTCAATCATAAAAAAGATTTCACTTTGATCTAAGGCATATATCCCATAGCCAACAGAAACTGTTGAGGCCTATGTCACCCAATTGAACAATCTTTGTGAGTATGTTTCAAGATAATTTCAGAACAAACTTAATCAATCACTTTTTTTTCTGCTTTCTATTTTGCTATTGATTTGCCACTGATTTCTGCTTGGTATTGCTACTCTGCCTCTGAGATTCAGTTTGAGATGACTGATGCAAAAATCATTTAGATAGCATATAGTATACGTGTAAATTGAAATGGGCAAACATATACCCGCACTATCTCTTAGGAGTTGTGGACTGATGCACTGCCTCTTCTATTACTTATACCTGAACTCTTCTTCCCTTGGATGTTGAAAGGAGTTGTACTTGGACTTTTGCATGCTCTTTTATTATGGCCAACCATCTAACACTTGGAACAAGTCATTGTTCCCCCCTTCTTAGATAGCTTATATGGATTCTTAGGTTTAACCAAGTCTCTTCTCCTCTGCTTTTTGAGTCTACTAGGGGGTCTTCTAAGTGGTGGTGGTTCTGATGGCTCATACTCAGACTTTGCCCATAATCTTAGTTCATTGGCTAGCTCTATGGCATGGTCATATATCTTCCAATAAATTTCAGTTATAAACCAATGTGTCACATAATCTTTCACAACTTATCTATTAAACCATATCATTGTCACTGCATGGGGGCATGGGATTCCACTAAGCTGCTATGCCCCCATTCTATATATTCCTTTAGGTGGATCTATAATCCAGCTATCAACCCCATGCCTCACTTTATAACCACTCTTTCCATTATAGTTTAAGGTTGAATATCTATTATCCATCTTAGCTGTCTCTACTTTATCACGCCCCAAATCTGGAACATAATAAGACCATGCTACCGAGGGATGGGACCCACAATAACACAAAGTCAATCAATCATAATCAGTTAAAATTTATCAAAATAAGTTATGATAAAAAATTCAATTCCATTATTCATCAAGTAATAAACTAATATTGGGTCAGAGCAGCTAAATTCAAAAGATAATACTAAACCCATATATCAAAATTCATCAGTAGTTGATTACAAATCCATAATAATCCTATAAATTCAATTTCAAATGCAAATCTCTATGCTTACTAGTGTAGACCCCCCAGCCTAAATCATTCTTATTTCTAACCTTATTTGTCTAGACAAAAAAAAAGAAAAGATATGAGTTACATCAGCTCAGTAAGTAAATCTTACACTATCTTATCCAGATCAAACATAAATTTATACATGCATCAATAAATTATTTAGAGAAGATGATTATCATTGAAACATAAAATCTTTATAATAACAATATATCATAAATCAATGATGCTCTTACATATGCATAAATCATGCAATTTACATAAATATAGTTTTCGATGCATAGCATAAATAAATTCATAAATTATGTCAACTTCATATATAAAATCATAAATCATTTATCCTTCTTTTCATATCATGATTCTTAATAATTTTTTCAAATAATTGCTAAGGTCACTATTATACCCGTGACAGGATCATAATCATGTACCAACTACTATTATCCGTTAGCAGAGTCATATACCAACTACTATTATCCATTGGCAGGATCGTATGTCAATTACTATTATCCATTGGCAGAGTCATATGCCAATAACTATTACCCATTGACAGGGTCGTACATAGTTATCTGAGAGCTTTTTTTCATGTTTCTTAAGATAGATATTTTTAAATCATATTTCATCAAATCATATTTTCTTAAATCATGCATAAATAAAATACTAGATAATTTTATAAAGTTCATAATCCATAAATAATCTTTAATAGTAAAACAATCGTGAAACCATTTCTTTTATAATAAAACATACATTTCATAAATATGAAGTTCATATTTCATAAAAAAAGTCATTCATATTAAAATATTCATAAATCACTATTTTATGATAAATTATGAATTTTATAATACATATACTTGATCCTTATTTATAAAATATAGAATAATTTTTTTAATAAAATAGTCAATAATTTCAAAAGTAAGTAAGAAGTGTCAGGATTACTTACCTTTTTCGTCCTAGCACTTCAAACTTTGATAGATAAATTTATCAAACCTCGGCCTTCAGTAGCATTGTCGGCTCCAATTTTCGATGAGAATGAGTACGGGAGCCCACAGCTTCAATGGAAAAAATCAAGGAGAAAGAAGAGGAAGGAAGGCCGGTGGTCATCGTGAGTTGCTTAGAAGGGGAAAGAGGGAGTCTTATAGAGTAGAGGGAGGCCGAATCCTTCTTGGATTCGGCTTCATCTTCGATGAAGTCGCGTGGAAGAAAACTCTCAGTGAGAGTCTTCAATGTTTTCTCTTCTTTTTTTATTTTATTTTTTGTGGGCTTGATGGGCCTAATCGGTGGGCTAGTTATTTAGAACAGGATATTACATTCTACCATCCTTAAAAAAATTCATCCTCGAAACTTGCTTACTCTTTTCGATGAATAATTCGGATGGGAAACTCTAAAAAATTTATCTATTCTTATTTAGTTAAATATGATCTAGCTAAATGAGACCTATCTATCCATTGCTAGACTTTAAGTTTACCCATGATCTAACCTATTGCTCTGATACCATTAAATATCACGCCCCAAATCTGAGATATAATACGGCCATGCTACTAAAGAATGGGGTCCACGATAATATGAAGTCAATCAATCATAATCAGTTAAAATCCATCAAAAATAATTATGACTAAAAATTTAATTCCATTATTCATCAAGTAATAAACCAATATTGGGTCAGAGCGACTAAATCCAAAAAATAATACTAAATCCATATATCTAAATTCATCAGTAGTTGATTACAAGCCCATAATAATCTTATAAATTCAATTTTAAATATAAATCTCCATACTTACTGGTGTAGACCCTCCAGCCTAGATCATCCTTATTTTCTAACATTATTTGTCTAGATAAAAAAAAAGATATGAGCTACACCAGTTCATTAAGTAAACCTTACACTATCTTACCTAGATCAAGCATAAATTTATACATATATTAATAAATCATTTAAAAAAGATGATTATCATTGAAACATAAAATTTTTATAATAATAATATATCATAAATCAATGATGTCCTTGCATATGCATAAATCATGCAATTTACATAAACATAGTTTTCAATGCATAGCATAAACAAATTTATAAATTATGTCAACTTCGTATATAAAGTCATAAATCATTTGTCATTCTTTCCATATCATGATTCTTAATAATTTTCTTAGACTAAATGCTAAGGTTACTATTATACTCATGACAGGGCCATAATCATGTACCAACTACCATTATCCATTGACAGAGTCGTATACCAACTACTATTATCCATTGGCAGGATCGTATGCTAATTACTATTATCCACTAGCAGGATCATATGTCAATAACTATTATCCATTGGCAGGATCGTACATAGCTATCTAAGAATTTTTTTCATATTTTTAAGATAAATATTTTAAATCATATTTCATCAAATCATATTTTTTAAATCATGCATAAATAAGATACTAGAAAATTTTATAAAGTTTATAATCCATAAATAATTTTTAACAGTAAAACAATTGTGAAACCATTCCTTTTATAAT
>KE505188.1:333687-344331 GCA_000441515.1 Elaeis oleifera | reverse complement strand
GAAAATACAGAATAATTTTTCTTGATAAAATAGTCAATAATTCAAAAGTAAGTAAGAAGTATCGGGCTTACTTACCTTTTCATCCTAGCCCTTCAAACTTTGATAGATAAATTTATCAAACCTTGGGCTTTAGCAGCAGCATTGTCGGCTCCAATTTTCGACGAGCATGAGTATGGAAGGCCACAACTTCAATGGGAGAAATCAAGGAGAAAGAAGAGGGAGGAAAGCCGGTGGTCATCGTGGGTTGCTTAGGAGAGGGAGAGAGAGTCTTATAGAGTGGAGGGAGGTCGAATCCTTCTTGAATTCAGCTTCATCTCCGATAAGGTCGCGTGGAAGAAGACTCTCAGTGAGAGTCTTCAATGTTTTCCCTCTTTTTTTTGTCTTTTTTTTTGTGGGCTTGGTGGGCCTAATCTGGTGGGCTAATTATTTAGAACAGGGTATTACATACCTTTGCTTGGATGTTAGGACATATGGGTCTACTGAAGTTCTTCAACTCTTTTTTTCTGTCTTAATTTGATCATCATAAGGATCTTGATCTCTTCTAGCATTGTGATAATGGGTCTGTCTCTACTCGTCAAAATATATGAGTTAAAACATTCTGTCATATTATTTTATACCACATCACTATATGCTCTCTTTGTGAAGAAAGCTCCAGCCCATATTTGAGGAGGAGCATTCTTATTACTTATGACATCTTTATAAGCCTCCTCACTTAAACTCTTCAAGTATTCCATTGCAGCCTTATGCTCTTATATTATGTAGGCAAGTGCTATCTTCCATAGTGCATTTTTAAGAACCTTTTTTTATATTTTTTCTAAAATTACTATCTCATACAAAATCTGTGCTCAACCCCTCCCAAAATCTACTGAAAGTATGGTACCAAACCCTACATTTGTAAGAAAAAAAACATGCAGAACAAGTTTCTGTAATTATTTAATAAAAATATAAAAATAATTAAAAAATAAGAAATTATTTCTTAACATCACCTTTTGTTGGTCTAACATGAAAATCCAACTTTTATCTTGTACAAAGCCAATGTCCATTTGGAGCAAATTTAAAACCACTCTTATGACTCTTATTTCTGCTTTTACTACTGCCCAAGCTATAGGAAATATCCCTTCATTATCACCTCTCCCAACTGCTACTAGTAGATATCCTTGGCAACTGACTTAAGGAAACAGCTATCTAAATAAATTATGGGCCTTAAACGAGCAAGAAATCCTTTTTTGCATGCATCAAAGCATACACAAAATCTTTGAAAAATAGGCTTCACCTCAACTTGTAGCCTCCGTACATGAATAATAATTATATTATTAGGATTCGACCTTTTCAATTCTTGAGCATAGTCATACAGTCTTACATACTGCACTTTATAAGATCCTTGTATTTTTTCAAGTGTTCTTTTTTTACCCTATAGCACTAGTATATTGAATAATTAACAATCAGATTCTTATGCACATTATCCTGTAACTCTTTGGTTTTAAAATCAGGATTGCTCCTAAACTTATCCAAATAATGCCTAGCAAGCCATGAGGACTTTATCTGGTAGTTTTCATAGCTTTTACTGCATTTATGTCTAGGACAATAGTACTTAACTTGGAATGATTTTTCTGTACTCATCTATGAAGTAGATATCCTCCACGGACATCCAACAGCACATACAGCGACAATGTAAGAACTAGCATTTCTTTTGAATCTAATATTATATCCATTCAATATCCCATATGTCTTTACAACATCTTTAAACTCCTTATGATTATCAAACTTTATTCCATTTAAAATTTGGATCCTTCAAATCTGTTCTAATATTAAACTCTTCAAATTTTTCATTGCTTCTCCTAACATCATCACCATCAGAATCAGCATAATCAGATTAAGGCATTTTTCTTTTGCCATATCCTTCAAAAACTAATTGGATGGATCTAAGTCTTGGTACATGTACATCTCTATCTGAAAATCACTTTCAGAGTTAATAATATTACAACCTTCCATCACATTCATATTCATAAAATCACTATCACAGTTAGTATTACTATATATTACCATCACTATCAGAATCATTATCAGTATCATTGTCTACACTACTATGAGCATTACTATTACCATCACTATCTACATTTTGAGCATCATTATCACTAGCACCCACATTCTCACCTTTTCTAGATTTACTTGCAAATTCAGGAGCATCAAGGGCTTTAGGTATATCAAAGTGATGTTCAACATAGATGTGCATTATACCACCATGGTTCACTTGACTAAATATCTCAAAAACTTGTTGGTTATCATATAAAAGTCTAAGGCTATTCTTGAAATCCCTTCCTGATACCCCAAAGTGCACTTTTTCTATATTACTATAATCCAACTCATTTAACTTATCAATAATATCAATATATGATACTTTGTCTGCATCAATATTCTCTACTTCTATCACTAACCCACTAATATAATCAAATGTAGGATGGTTGATAAATGAGCAACCATGATCAATAACAACTATAACAACTATATCCATGCTGTAAAGGATTAAAATTTATGTAAATATGAGGCACTAATTTATTTCTAAGCAAGATATAATATGTAACCTAAACCATTAGATAATAACCTAGTGTAAACATTAGGGGTCCACTGAAATATTATATATTAGGCCTTTAACAGGTGAAATTAGACATCAAGGGTCCTATAATAGACCAAAAGCAGACATAAGGTGTCCTATAATAGACTAAAAGCAGACATTAGGAATCCTATAGCATGCAAAAGCAGACATTATGCATCCCAAAGCAGAGACTAGGGACCACAATCATGATGTAGGAAAAAAATAAAAAGAAACATATCATATGAAAATCCTGTAAAACAAATAAAATACAAATTCTCAAATGTAAAGATTCATACAAAAATTCAAATGCCCCTAATCATAAACCTTTTTTTTAATCTATACCTCTAAAGTTGACGTAGAACCTTTGATTTAGGTAACCCGATCATCCTTTTCTTCACAGGTACGGTGGCATTCCAAGGGGAACAGGAACGTAGCTGATTTAGCCGACCAAGTTGTCGAATGAAGATGTAGTCGGTGCCGGAGAAGAATACTTAGAAAAATTAGTTTGAAACTTGGGATGGAAGAAAGAATAGGAGGGAAGGAAGAAATCATAAAGTTTCCAAATTTAAATTGCCATGTATGACGGTTTAGTGGGTCGCGTGCAGTCACATGACGGTAATAAGTAAACAACGTGGAGCTCCATCACCCATTTTTTTGATTTTGATCGATCTTACCACATTATTGACCAAATTATCAAATATGAAACTTGGATCACTCGATGCTAGTACCTCTAAACTTCATTATACAAAATATATTTTTTTATATTCTAATAATATTATTCTTTTGTTGGTGTGGTCCCTCCTCATATGGGATCCACATTTTTTAAAATAAATAAAAAGGAAAGAGCCCAAGCAGGGCACATATTGGTTGGTGCTTGAGGTTTTTACAGTTATAAAGTCCTATTGCATATGGAAATCAGCAGCAACACAGAAGAAATGAAGCACAAAAATGGGCGATGGTAATAGAGAAAAGAAGAAAAAAAAGAGTTTTGGGACTACTTTGTCGGATGATCGGATGGTTGATCGTATTCTAATTCTGATAAAATTTTAGTATAGTTTCTGACATCAAGAGCTACAAGTTGAATAGTTTTGATCTTTGAAAAATCTTTTTCATTAATTATTTCAAACATCCATATATTTGGTGAGATCTGTCCTCTATCCCTATTAATTGTTGAAATCTACTTTATTAGAGATGAGTATTTTATTGTGGAAGTCAAGATTTATTCTTCATGATTATATATTTGTGTAACCTTTAGTTGATTTAGAGAAGACATGCAATAATCCTATTTTCTAAATAGTAGAAGATTCACATCAAAATTATTTTCTTCTGTGGGTTGATTATTTTTGCTTATTAATTGCCTAAGTAGATCATAGAGATTATTGTTGTTTTACAATATCTCATTTAATTACATAAAAAGAAAAGAAGTTTATGGTTTTATTGTCCGTGATTATAGTTTTTTTGATAAAATGATATCAAAGTAAGGTTGTTACTGGTTGAATTTTCTTGTGTTGATTAAATAGAAGACATACTGATGGAAATATGGTTAAACTTACATCTTTTAATTATTTAATTTGGAAGCTGCGTATGTAAAATTTATTATCTGCAAAGATTTGTATAATTCCATTGAAGGAGATAATGCCAAATCAAATGAAAAAACTCAGCAAGAATAGTAGAAATAAATAGGAAGATCATTGGATTAATCAGGCAATGGATAGATGATAGTATTTTTTATCATATTACCATAGAGACTAATGCTCATAGTTTATGGAAGAAACTAAAGAGTTTCTATGAACAAAAATTATATAAAATAAAACATTCATAATCAAAAATCTCATGAATATAAAGTATAAGAAGAAAAGTTCAGTTGCCAAGCATCAAGTAGATTTCAGGATGTAGTAAATTAATTGGCTGCTATGAAGATGATGCGAGATGAGTTGTAAGCATTATTATTGCTCAGTTCTCTATCTAACGGTTAGAAAACTCTGATTGCATCACTCAAGAATTTAGCTTCCAATGGTATGGTGATCTTGGGAATGGTAAAAATAGTATGCTTAATGAGAAAATCAGAAAAAAGAATAAGATGTGACTACATAGTCGGAGGCAATGGTTATAGAAAAGAGGGGAAGGAGTAAAATCAAAAACTCATAAAATTTTAACAACCATAATAAGTTAAGAAGAAGGTCCAAATTTAGAAAAGAGATCAAATATTTTATTATGGCAAGCTACGGCACAAGAAAAAGAGTGAAAAAAATTTTAAAGAGAGCAATCAAGAGAGAGAGGTGAAGAAAGAAGGAAAAAATGATACAGTAGTAGTTGCATCTAATGTTAATGTTATCATTATTGTGATGATAATTCTATGAACATTACATGCCATTATTATATTTGGGTTGTTGACTCCAGTGCCACTTTTCATGTTACTTCTCGGTGTGACTTCTTCACATCTTATGCTAGCGGTGATTTTGATAGTGTCATGATGGAAAATGATAGAGTAACTAAATTATGAGCATGAAAGATGTTTGCTTGGAAACTAGTATTAGATACCAACTATTGTTGAAAAATGTGAGACATATTTTAGATATCCACCTCCACTTGATTTTTACTAAATACTTAATGATGAAGGTTACCATAAACACTTCAGTGAAAAAAATAGAAGCTCACCAAAGGTTCTCTAATGATAGCAAGAGGGAAGAAATCAAGCACATTTTACATAATGCAAACAAAATTATGCAAAGGGAAGGTAAATACAGTTGAAAATTTCTTATGAATTATGGCATAAGCGGCTTGACCACATAAGTGAGAAGAGACTTGATATTTTTGTTAGAAAGAACTATTTCCTATCAAAGGAATATCTCTGAAGACATTCACTGATTGTTTAACTAGCAAAAATATAGAGTTGCATTTTATAAATCTCCTCCACATAAAAGATCACATATGGATTTGATTCATACTGATATTTGCACTATGGATGCTAGAACTCTTGATGGTGCTTTATATTTTATTACTTTCATTAATGATCATGCTAGAAAGTATGGGCTTTGTTTTGAAATCTAAAGACCAAGTGCTTGATATCATTTTTATGCTAGTATTGAAAGAGAAATAGAAAAGCAACTAAAATATATTTGAGCAGATAATAGTGGTGAATACAGAGATCTATTTGAAAAATTACAAAGATCATGGCATCAGGTTTGAAAAAACTGTTCCTAAAATACCTCAATATAATGGAGTTACTGAAAGAATAAATCATACTATTTATGAAAAATTTATTATATGCTCTCTCATTCTAAATTACCTGAATCTTTTTGGGGTGAAGCGATAAAAAACTATAGTGGATTTGATCAACCTTTCTCCTTCGGTTCCTCTTCAAGGTGATGTGCCAAAAAGAGTGTGGATTGAAAAGATATTTTATATGATCACTTAAGGGTATTTGTCTGTAGGGTATTTATTCAATCTCTAAAGATAAGAGATCCAAGCTTGATAGAAAGTCTAAACAGTTTATCTTCCTGGGTTATACATATAAAGAGTTTGGTTATAGATTATGAGATCTAGTTGATAAAAGATTATCAGAAGCAGAGATGTTGTATTTTTAGAAGATCAAACTATTAAAGATTTGAAAAAGTTTGAAATGCCAAAGTCTATCACTAGAAATTATATTGATCTGGGTCTAATGTTTCCTACTATAGTGAATAATAATAATGAGGAAGATATACAAGAAGATGATAGTAACGCAGTTAATGAGTCTATATCTAATCATGATATGCCAGATGAGTATACTGAGTAAGCTCCTCTAAAACCACCAGTTGGGCTTCAGTTGAGAAGATATACTAGAGAGCATCATCCTTTCCAGAGATATTCTTTTCAATGAGTATGTGATGATCACTGATGAGGGAGAACCAGAATGCAACCAAGAGCTCATGAATCATAAACAAAAGAGAGTAGTTAAAAGCTATGCAGGAGGAGATAAAATTCTTGCATGAGAACTACATATTTAAGCTTGATGTAACCTCCCATATAAGTCGGGAGGGAGAGATTTGTTGGTGTGGTCCCTCCTCATATGAGACCTACACTTCTTTTAAAATAAAATAAAAAAGAGAACAGTCTAAGTAGGACTCATATTGGTTGGTGCTTGGGGTTTTTCATAGCTATAAAGTTCTATTGCATATGGAACCAGCAGCAGCGCAAAAAAATAAAGCGCGAAAATGGGTGGTAGCAACAGAGAGAAGAAGAAGAAGAAAAGAAAGAGTTTTAGGGCTACTTTATCAGATGATTGGATGGTTAATCATATACCAATTTTGATGAAATTTTACTATGTTATTCTAACATCGAGAGTTATAAGTTGAACAGTTTTAATTTTAAAAAATCTTCTTCATTAATTATTTCAAGCATCTATACATTTGATAAGATTTGTCCTCTATCTCTGTTTATTGGTAATGACTATTTTATTGTAGAAGTCAAGATTTATGCTAGATGATTATATATTTGTGTAATCTCCGGTTGATTTAGAGAAGACCTGTAGTAATTTATTATTCTAAATAGTAAAGATTTACATCAAAATTATTTCTTTTGTGGGTTGATTATTTTGCTTATTAATTACTTAAGTAGATCATGGAGATTATAGTTATTTTGAGAGATCTTTAATTACGCAAAGAGGAAAAAGAAGTTTGCGGTTTTATTATCCGTTGTTATAGTTTTTCTCAACACTTTTCTTTATGTAGGTTTTATCTTATTTCTATTCTTTACAAGAGTTGCAGATTACCTATGAGACTTCATCTTTTATGATCTCTACTTGGGTGAGTCACCAATCTCTCTGGTTTATTCTACATATATTCTCTATGTTGTCTTCTTCAATGGATTATGCTCCAGATACTTGTGTTATGACAGCACCTATAATCAACAACTTCATAGTGTTTAAATGACTGTATCAAGCCAAGAGTTTACTACGTATGGTGCTTTTCAAAGCCTATGTTCTCAACTTCGTCAACTGCATCGCAATCTTTTACCATCGTTGCCAATATGCTGCTTCAATAATATTTTAAGATTTTTTTTTGATAGAAAGAAAGAGTGAGAAGGGCGACCAGCGTAGCAACCCCTCTGGACATGATCATGAGGGCTCCCACTCCGTTGGAGAATATTCGATTCGGATGACTTGCACCACTTCTTACCACGCATATGATTAGGACCATATGTCGGGTGAGTACGTCACCCCAGCACCATCGAACCACCAAATGACCAGAAACTCTTTCGCACCCATCATTTTGAGATATTTATTCAATACCTATTCAACATACTCTGAGGATAAACAAAGTTTCATATCTTATCATCTTCAAAGCCTATTGGTGCTGTGTAAAGTCTCCAGGTCCCCCATGTTATCTAGTTCTCACTGTGGTCCACTACTTTTGCTATAAATTTCTGCCTTAGGATGTTGCCTTTTGTCGTGTGGCCTCTCACCCTCTGCTCTGTTTTGCAATCATGCAACACAAACCTTCAGTTTTTTCATCATCACTGACTACATAGCAGGTGTTTCTCTTGGTATTTATCTCTACAAGCAATAGCCTCACTCATTTCCTCTGAAGCTGGTTTTAGTTGCCCAGAAGAAAGCTAGATTACATTTGCCTACTGCATATCCTGGGGAATTAAGCCATCTCATCACCCGGTGCTGGGCAACTAACCATGATAAAAGGACTCAGTCTGAAGTGATTGTATCTATACTTGAGCTACCAACAAACTCTTGAAAAGGATCCTGCATTGAAGCTCCTTTATTTCCTAACTCCTAGTTCATCTACTAAATATCTGGTTGTACCAATCTTGTGTCTTTTCTTTGGTCATCCTTCTGTGCCTGCTTCACCATGTACTCCCTTCTGTGTATGTTCCCAATATGAATGCTGTAGACTCTGTACTTTCTTTTAATGTGGCAGCCTTCGGCTCTTTGATTACCAAACAAAGCTTAAAAATACTATCACTGCAGAAATTAGTGGCGGCTTTTCAATGTTTATAAGGAAGGTACATTTAGAATTCACTATTAGATCCATAGCCTATTCTCCGTATCTATTGATTCTAAAAGCTTGGTAAAAATTTCTCTTACCATTTTCCTCTTCTAAATCCAAAGCATGAGTAATTGGCCAAGAGCTATAAATCCTTTCCCCTGCCTAGGGTTTCTAGAGCAATTCATGATCCAATTCCAAGGCTGCTTCCAATTCACCTGAAATCCCTCCTATATCCTTGAATTCAATAAAATTATAGGGTTTTGATCATCCCCACATCGACTACCGAGGATGGCAGGTGCTATTCTCATCGATTGGTCATTTAATCTTGAGCATCCAATATTCTCCTTCCTCTCCACCTAGACCACCTCTCTCTCCAGAACCTGACTAGCCCATAGAGATCAAAATCTTAGACGAGATCCTCCATGAGGTGGCTAAGGAACCTCTGGGTGTCTCCTATGCCATGGTAGACCTTGCAAGTGGCTGAGGGTCAAAACTCGAGGGTGGGTGCAGAGTTAGGTCCCACCAATTGCTGACCATGCTCGAAGACAATGATGTAGAGACCCTCTTGCAAAAGGTCACATTTGGTGAGGAGGCTCCGGCCAAGGATGGCAAGGCAACGAGGGATCATAATGGGGAGCACAGTGGAGAGGATGGATCAAGGAGCAAGAGACGAGAAAGGCATGGTAAAATTAGAGGAGGAGAAGACCAAAAGCATGTTCATATTGCGGTTCTTGCAAAAGATCAAGCAAGACCATAGCGGATTCGAGTTTTTGGTCCCCTCTCATCCTCAAAATCAGCCTAAATGGGTTAATTGCAAGGCCTCCTCTCCTCGGTCCGCCCCTAAAACTCATCTGAAGTGTCAGGATGGAAACTTGGTAAGAATGAGTCATAATATATTATTGAGTCTTCTATGGTTCATTAGCGATAGAGGTATACTCCGTCCATTCTACAAAGTCATTTGAAAGGCTCGTGTGCCAAAAAAGTAAATACCTTCGTATGGTTAGCTTCTAGAAACAAGCCGTACATCGGGAAAGTATTGGCAAGAAAAGGTTGGAGAGTAAGTTCTGGTTGTCCCCCATGGGGCGCCAGATTTGAAATTGCTGCCCTCTCAGGGTCAAATGTCCCTCCACTCAAGCAATTCGGGAGGCGTAAGAAGATACATACAACTTATTCTTTTATAAATAAATATCACAAAAATTTATTTAATTTTTTATTGATCAATTTATCTATATTTTATATTTTTAAATAATAATTATTTTTTATGAATAATATTTATGAATATTTTTAAATATTATTTTTAATATTTATTTTCAAATCTACTCCGCTTTCTGGCTTATTTTCTAAAATACGGTGGTTTGATTGAGTGGGATCCGATGCGGCGAAATCGCATGTTCAACATGCGATTTCAAAATGAGTTGGCATCCCACGATCGATATTTTTAAATATAAATTAAAAATAAAATCGTATGTTGAAAATGTAATTTCACGATGAAATCGCATCTTCAACACGTAATTTCTTCTTTTTTTCTTCTCTCTCTTCTTTGTATCAAGAATTTTTTTCTGCTACCTTGTACAGAGGGGCGCGGACCAAGGATGGAGGAGGCATGGGTGGAGGACGGAAGGGCCGAGGCCAGGGAGAAGGGGTGGTGATGGTCGCGCAGGTGTGGGTTCATCGAGGCCCGTGGGGAGGGGTGATGGTCACACGGAGCTGGGGGAGGATGGCGGGTGCGACACAGATGACAGCGGGTGTGACGCGGACGGCCATGGCCTAGGCCTCGTGAGGGGAAAGGAGGCAGCCATAATGGCAGGACGGAACGGGCATATGGCCCGAGGGGATGGTGCGGAGGAGCTGCGATCGGGTGGAGGTGCCACAGGTGGCGCACCGGAGTGGGGTGGGTGCGGGTCGGCCGCCAGCAAAAGAAGGCGAAGGATTGAACAGGGGGAGGAAGAAGGGAAGGAAAAAATGAGAAAAAAAATAAAAAAAAGATTAATAAAAATATTACTATTGATTAATAATAAATTATTATTATTGATTAATAATATAATATTATTATTGATTAATAATAAATAT
>KE505188.1:294405-311075 GCA_000441515.1 Elaeis oleifera | reverse complement strand
ATATTATAATATAATATTAGATTATAATAATTTATTATATTAATATAATATTAATTTATATTAATATAATATTAATATAATAAATTTATTAATATAGATGTAAATATAATATTAAATATAATATTATATTAATATTACTAAAATATTATATTAGTATAAATATTAAAATATAATAAATATTATAATATTAATATTATATTCATATAAATATTAGTATAATATTAATATAATATTATATCACTGTTTAATTTTTATCCTAACTATCTATTGATATTTTACAAAATCTTAACCATTAATCTAAAAAGGTATTTTAGGAAAGAACAAAGTAGCATCACTTCCTGTCCTATAAGAAGTGCCAAAATCTATATCCCCTACAGATTTTCACTTCCTATAAAATGTAAAAAATAATTTTCTATGGGAAGAATTTTTGTACTCTCTCTCTTTTTAAAACTTCAGCCAAACAAGAGGTCTCTTATCTACTTCTCAGTAAAGTTTTTTTTTTTTTCCACTTTTCATCAATCAAACGAGCCCTTATTTAAGATGAAAGCTAAATAGAGGAAAGGGAACATATCATGTAGAGAAGAGATGCTATATTTCCTATTATCCTAATTAAGATAAAATTTCTATATTGGATGGCATGACCCTTGCCCACTTATGCAAGGGGCAGAGTTTCAATCCTATGGGGCATATGCCCTTGCGTCGACCATTGGTCGACCATTGATTACGGTAATCCTCAGTCCCATAATTAGTGGCTCAATTTGCCTAGGGCCTTGGATTTGGCTTGGTGTGGTGGGTGGATACAACGGGAGGGCAGAGAGTAGGGGTGGCAAATGGGTCGGATCGGTTATAAACAGATCGAGTCATAAACGGGTCGTATCAGAAAATGGTCAACTCAAATCCGATCTATTTATTAAACGGGTCAAAAACTCAAACTTGAACCCGATCTGTTTATTAAATAGGTAATCCGATCCGACCTATTAATCCATTTATTAAATAGATCAAATTAGCTTAAACGGGTTAACAGGTCAACGAGTTAAACAGGTTAAATGGGTCAAGTTAAATGGGTCAGAAACAGATTAAACAGATTTTAAATAGGTTAAACGGATCTTAAATGGGTTAAACAAGTTAAACAGATCGGGTTAAATGGGTCAGAAATAGGTTAAATAGGTTAAATGGATTATCTGACTTAACCCAACTTAAATATTAAACGGGTTAAATAGGTCAGATATCTAAAACCCATATCCAACCCAATTATTAAACGGTTAAATAGGTCGATCCATTTATGATCCGAACCATTTAGCTTAAACCCAAACCTGTTATGGCGGATCGAATACGAGTCGGGTTGGTGGATCGGGTCATATTTTGCCAGCCCTAGCAGGGAATAACCCCCCATCTTTTAAAGAAAATTACAGAGAGGAGTCAAGATACCACAAAAAATGGGCTTAACAGCTTTCATTTTTAATGTAGATTTTGTGACTATAAATGTAGACTTTTTTGTGAGTTTGTTTTTTTTCATCTGAAAAATTAGTTCAAGCCTAATGAAATTAACTAAGTAATAGCTACAATGTACATTCACCAAAAGAATAACAAAGATGTACAAAGGGTCAGAAAAAGAAAGGAAAAAGAGGTCAAAATGAGAAGAGTGAACAAGTCTCCGCAGACATGAAACAAATAGAATGACTATATATGCAAAACGTATAACTGAGAAGAGCATTTCGTTGCTTTCCAACCAAATAATACAGTAGATGAGTACAACTGGTCTATAAGTAGCAAACAATGGGATCAATGACTTCATTACTTTCTTTACCAAAAAAAAGAAGACTACATTACTTTGAGAGCATATGTTCCACAAGTTGGATCATTCCAAAATCTCTTAAATTTTTTGTAATTGAGATTGATATATCTCATATTTGATCTATCTTACATGGCACTACCAATCAACCGAAACCTGATGTGAACTGGCATTGCAGCCCTCACTTCGTCCAATCAATTTCCACCATACAACTATTCTATAGGTGCACAAAGCATTAAAATCTCCCTCCATTCGACAATAGCTGACCACAATGACGGAATGGCCTTCTAACTATAAGATCTATATCTTATCAAATTGTATCTCTCCTAAATGTCTGAGTTGTTATCGTTAAAGAATTCCCTCTATATCTTAAAATGCTGATTGTGATGGGTACCGACTCTCACCTATAGAAGCCTTTCTTCGAGAATACTCCAAATTAAGTTTAATCAAATCCAATCAAGTGTGGCTAAATCCTATGGTGTCTTATGAGTTTAAAGAAATCCTAAACAAAGTCTCTTAAGGTCCAAGTTGAGATTAGTTCTAATGGAACTTATCTCTCTTAAACTCACGGAACTCTCTCATCTCATCTTGAGCTCTTACGAACCATGGCTTCTCTCCTATTTACCTTTCTCTATCTTTTTTACTTAGAATCTCTAGTGATCCACTGAGATGATCTGACTTAGGCATCATAAAGTTTTCATCAAAATATTTTGATAAGTGGACTTTCTCTACTGTATTGTTTCAGGGCATCCTCAGAGGTTCAATCGAAGATTCAGCCATCATCAACTGCTTTGAAGTCTCCATCCAGTGATTCAGGTTCTTAGATCGTCATCCTCAATTTGTCAACTCATCATCCTGAGTCAAATCGCTCTCGACAGCCAAAAAAATCTTATGAAGTAATAAAAAATTCATAATTTTGAACAAAATGTCATGGTCTAAATATGTGCACGGACCAGTGATATAATTAAAATAAAAAAATGAACGTTCATTTCCAAGGGTTGCAATCACAAAGGATTCCTGTTCTCCCAATCAACCATGGAAGTTAGGACAATTGTAATACCCAAAATTTTAAAAAAAAGAAAAGAGGAACTTTTAAGCCGGCACGTGCTCTGCACATGCTAGGCTATGAGCGTGGAACCAGGGAAGAACGTGAGGAGCTCCCGAACGAGTTCCTCTTCCAATCAAATCCCAAATCTATTCGAAATCCTAATTGAAAACAAACTCTAAATCCCTTCAATTTGTGGTCTATTTAAAGGCCCTAATTCCTCTGATTTTTTGTCACCGAAAATCATCAAAGCCTGCTGCTATTCTTCCCTTCTTTCCTCCTAATTACCGACAGCTTAGTTTTGTTTTGGCCACCAAAAATCGAATCAAATCCTTCAAAAATTAGGTAAATTCCTCTAATCATCTTCCACTAAATCTTCTATAGGTGTTAAGTTGGAAATTTTGCAAGTTTTTTGCCAAAATATGTTGAAATCGTGGATTTTTAGGTTCCCCTATTTTTGTTTATTTTGATTTTCCATCGCAGTTTGGCCGCCGCCGGTCATCGAACCCGGCTGCTTGACGTCGTTGGGGTTAGCCCCACCGATCGGAGTGGTGGTCAGCCGGGGGGGAGGGCCTCCTCATCGGGAACAAGGGGGAGCAAGAGCTCCCCTGTTCTGTGAAAAAAAAAAGGGAAGAAGAGGGCGCACGGGTCCTTTGTCTCTCGTGAAGAAGAAGAAAAAAAAATAATAAAAATAATAATAAAAATAATAATAATATAAATAAAAAAATATGAGAGAAAATTTCTCTCTCTTCTCTCTCTCCCTTCAATTTGAACCTTGCTTTCTCTCTAGACTGTTTTTCTCTCTTGATGGATTTCTCTCTCTCAAAGTTATCTTTCTGAGATTAGCATAGTGAAAGGCTTCTTTTGATTATTTTGATCGAGCTTAGTGAAGGATCCGATCTTAAGAGGAGTTTTGATTTAAGATTTGTTAGATCTAATTTAAATTAAATTAATATAAAAATATAATTTTAAATAATAGACACTGAAGAATCTCCTAATGGTTAATCAATCTGTTCGTTCAGTGATCTGTGAAAGGTAAGTAATGAATTATCTTCTCGAGATATTTCATATTTATTCTGAAAGTAAATAATTATTTTTTTATGCATGATTTATAAAATTATATTTTGAAAGAAAAGTGATTCTGAAATACTATGGATTATTGATTATGCATATGTACAGTGAAAATTATGATATATTATGATACAAAAATATTTTGATACAAATCGGATTTATGCTCTCAGTCTAACTATATTTAGTGGGCCCCACTAATGGGATCATATGTTGGTACTTAGTGGATCTTGCCAGTGAAGGTTGTGCGCCAGTATTTAGTGGACCCTACCAGTAGGGGTTGTGCGTTGGTGTTCAGTGGACTCTGTCAGTGGAGGTTGTGCGCTGGTATTTAGTGGACCCCGTCAATGGGAGTTAAACGTTGGTCATAGTCGAGGCTGTTGAGTTATGAGTATTTTGATTCGAATCGGATTTATGATTATATTATATGTGAATATTTGAAAAAGATTGAATTTGTATTTAATTAGCATGAAATATATTTTATGTTTATTCACAGCATTTATTCTAAAAATTATATAATTATCTGAAATATCTAGTTGAGATATTTGTTACTTACTGGGCTGTCTAGCTCATTACCTTTCTTTTATCTTTTTCAGATTCAGATAATTAATTACGAGCATAAAAATAATATTGGAACAGAGCTTTTAGAGGCGAGATTTAGCATTGTAACTTTATTGAAGTTAGATCTATTGTTTATTTTAGTGAAACTTTATTGGATGTAAGACAGTTGATTTAATTATTTGAATTAAAGTTGAATAATAATTATTTGATTTTATCATGTTGTGATGCCTTGCATGTTTGTAGAGAAAGTTCTTCATAAGTATGCGACGGTTGCCATGACCTCTGGCTCGTGAACTCGGATCGGGGGTATGACAATTAATGTGGTATCAGAGCATAAGTGGATAAACTATATGACATATAAAATCAGACATGAGTCTAGATGGGTAGACACTAGGGATATTGGGACAATGACTTATACTGATCATGATATAATTTAGAAACTTAAATTGACATAAGTGTACTAGTGGACTGAATCAAAATACGCAACGGAAGCATAGTGGTCTGAATTTTCAAACTGATTGGAACAATAATTTGATTTGATAAATATTATGATAAAAGATTCGATTTTGAAATTAGAGGATGACATAATTTAACATAAAATGATAAAGTAATCTGAAATTTTGAGGACTTAAGCAGAAAAAAATTTGAGGATGAAATTATTTTAGGGGGTAGAATATAATATCCAAAATTTAAAAAAAAAGAGAAACTTTAAGCCAGCACATGCTCTGCACGTGCTAGGCTGTGAGCGTGGAACCAAGGAAGAACGCGAGGAGCTCCCGAATGAGTTCCTCATCCAATCAAATCCCAAATCTATTCGAAATCCTAATTGAAAATAAACTCTAAATCCCTTCTATTTGTGGTCTATTTAAAGGCCCTAATTCCTCTGATTTTTCATCACCGAAAATCATCAAAGTCTGCTGCTATTCTTCCCTTCTTTTCCTCCTAATTATAGGCAGCTTAGTTTTGTTTTGGCCACCAAAATCGAATCAAATCCCTTCAAGAAATTAGGTAAATTCCTCTAATCATCTTCCACTAAATCTTTTATAGGTTTTAGGTTGGAAATTTTGCCAGATTTTTAGCCAAAATATGTTGAAATTGTGGATTTTTAGGTTCCCCTATTTTTTATTTGTTTTGATTTCCCATCGCAGTTTGGCCGCCGTCGATCATCAGACCCGACTGCTCAATGTCGCTGGGGTTAGCCCTACCGGTCGGAGTGGTGGTCGGCCGGCGGGGAGGGCCTCCTCATCAGGAACAAGGGGGAGCAAGAGCTCCCCTGTTCCGTGAAAAAAAAGGGAAGAAGAGGGCGCATGGGTCCTCTGTCTCTCGTGAAGAAGAAAAAAATAATAATAATAAATAAAAATAAAATAATATAAATATAAATATAAAAAAAATATGAGAGAGTTTCTCTCTCTTCTTTCAATCTGAATCTTACTTTCTCTCTCTAAAATTCTCTCTCTCTAGACTGTTTTTCTCTCTTAATAGATTTCTCTCTCTCAAAGTTATCTTTCTAAGATTAGTATAGTGAAAGACTTTCTTTAATGATTTTGATCGAACTTAGTGAATGATCCGATATTAAGAAGAGTTTTGATTTAAGATTTATTTAGATCTAATTTTAAATTAAATTAATATAAAAATATAATTTTAAATAATAAGCACCGAAGAATCTTCTAAAGATTAATCGATTTATTCGTTCAGTGGTCTGTGAAAGATAAGTAATGAATCATCTTCTCGAGATATTTCATATTTATTCTGAAAATAATAATTATTTTTTTGAAATTATGCATGATTTATAAAATTATGTTTCGAAAGAAAATGATTCTGAAATACTATGGATTATTGATTACGCATATGTACAGTGAAAATTATGATATGTTATGATACAAAATATTTTGATACAGATCGAATTTATGCTCTCAGCCTAACTATGTTTCAGTAGGCCCCGTCAATGGGGATCATACGTTGGTACTCAGTGGATCCTGTCAGTGGGGATTGTGTGCTGGTATTTAGTGGATCCTGCAAGTGGGGATTGTGCGATGGTGTTCAGTGCGCTGGTGTTCAGTGGATCCTGCCAGTGGAGGTTGTGCGCTGGTATTCAGTGGACCATGTCAGTGGAGGTTGTGCGTCATAGTCGAAGCTGTTGAGTTATGAGTATTTTGATTCGAATCGAATTTATGATTATATTATATGTGAATATTTAAAAAGATTGAATTTGTATTGAATTAGCATGAAATATATTTTATATTTATTTATAATATTATTTAAAAATAATATAATTATCTGAGATATCTAATTGAGATATTTATTGTTTATTGGACTGTCTAACTCATTATCTTTCTTTTATTTTTTTAAATTCAGATAATTAATTACGAATGTAGAAAATAATATTAGGACAGAATTTTTAGAGACGAGATTTAGCATTGTTAATTTTATTAAAGTTAGATCTATTATTTTATTTTTAGTAAAATTTTATTGAATATAAGATTATTAATTTAATTATTTAAATTAAAATTAAATAATAATTATTTGATTTTATCTCGTTATGATATATTGATATTTATATATTATAAAAAAAATTATAATATACGGTGATCGTCATGGGTTCGGCTCGTAAATTTGGATCCGAGGCGTGACAACAATAATATGCATGGTTTATAACTCATTTTTCACGGCCTTTCCTCCGGTGACCCATCAACTCATGTTTTCGGAAACTGAAATCGAAGAAAAAAAGTCTTTTATTCGATTTTTCGTACATTCAGCTCTCTCATTCCACTACAAATTGATGGGACGTTGTTTGGAGCTTTAAACAAAGATGTCACCAGTGAACAAATGTGGGGCCCAAAGTTTGATATGCCACTGAGTCATCGTAGTTGTTCTGGTTGCATGATCAAAACATTGTGTCTGCCAAAAGCTAAAGGGAAACAACCACATCAGGGTGACGGATTTGTTCCCGTTTTTTTTTTTTTTTTTTTTTTTTTTTTTTTAAAAAAAAAAATTAAGCGTGCCTTTGGTTGCGAGGAGCAAGACTCAAAAGGTGAGCAATCACTTATTTTCATTTTCTAGGTAAAATAAAATATTTTAATTTTTAAAATTAAATTTCAATTTTTTTCTAATACTCAAATACCATTATATCATATTTATTCAAAAAAATAATTTTTCAAACATACCTCTTTATTTAATTGATTTTCAAAATATTTATTTAAAATATTTTGATCAGTTTTCAATTCTAATTATGAATCAAATATAATAAAAATATTATTATTCTAATCTATTTCGATTTTGATTTCGATCGTGAATCAAACACATTCTAAATAATAATTTTTTGACGTCCAAATAGATTTTGCATCGAAGCATTTGAATTAGATAGCTATATCCCCATCAAAAAAAAAATAAAGGGAGAGCACAACTTCAAGATATATCATCTATGCTCTTTCAATCATGCATCTTGAATTTTGCAAAAAGATCGATAAAGTTCCAAAATGGTTACATCCTCCCTTCCTATTGCATGGCAATCTTCAAATTTTTAAATAGGCCATCTCCTTTTTGGTAAACTATGGAGCCAGTGGCTTTGTATTAATGAAGTTAAAGATAATACAAGTGAGTGTGGCTGATTACATAGGGTAAAGAACAAAGTTGCCAAAACATCCTGCAGCTAAGACAAGCAGGAACTAAGCATGTAAGGATAGGTATTGTAAGCAAAAAGAACTTCTGTATAATTACATAAACACTAGAATAATATAGTAAGATAGGACTAAATAAGGGGATAGCAGGTTGGCAATAATGAGAGCAGCAATGTGGGAAAGAGATCCTGTAGTCCTCCATTGTAAAGTCAGTTGTGGAGTAGCGGTAGAAATTTAAAGCAACACACGAGTTCTAGGTAGAACAGAGTACCTTGCCAAATATAACATTATTCAAAGGTACGGGAAAAGATGAATTAGGGATCAAAAAAAGGAATAATAAGGGAAAAGATGGATCGGTCGGATCCGGGATGACACAAGATAGCTAGAGGCCCATTCGCTCCTCCATGACATCTGGACTTCCATTCGAAAGTTTACTGAGGTATCGGTCCATCATGTCTTCCGAAAAGCGAATATTGTGGCAGATTAGGTTGCTTCGTTATTGCTGAGCGTTTCAGAGATTGAACTTGACGACAAGATCAGAGATGCTCACGATTCCTGCAAAATATTTTGTATTCTGATCTGAAAAAGTATACTCACATAGAGTCATGTGATCATCCATCTATATCAATATATATATATATATTCTTGCCATCCAAGTTGACGTGGAAGTTCTTTTGCTATCAAAGATGTAGATTGTTGAAACACGTTGTCATTCTTGTAGAAAAATGGGACCTAGACAAAGGCATCTTGGCCTTCGCTTCTTGATTTGATGAGCTATTTGTAAATCACTGGACCCATTCTAGAACTAAGTCACTTTCAGAGTTTGGAAGGGGACCTAGTTTAATTGTAAGTGATAGAATATGATGTAATTGTCTTCACAAAGCGTCATTATCATACTTTCGGAATTGCGAGAGATAAGACTCTCGAGTGATAAGGACAAAATCTTGTGAGACCCTATAGTGAACAAATGCTTTTCCATTGGTTCCTAATACTCTTTATCAACATTATCCTAATGTCAAAGCACTCTAGAAGACTAGGGCATGGAAAATGGTGAAAATTCTCATGCGGCTTACTCTGAAAAATAAGCTTCATACAATGGATGTCATGTGGAAATAATGGTTATAGAAGGATGCTCTTTTTGTTCCTCCTTTCAGAATCCATTAACCACATCCTCGATCTTGCATTCCTTAGGTCGAGTTTTGGATAAAACTTTAGTTATAGTAGGTAAAGTTTATGCGATCAACATAAACTAGTGGTTTTGGATGTGTTGGAGAAAAATGGGGAGATATTATCTAAATTTCTGCAAAAATTACCCCAAAAAAATTTACATAAAAAAGGTGGCATCTCACCAAATCACTCTCTTGAGACGATATGTGCCATCTGTAGAATTTTTTGATGCACTAGATCAATAATTTTTGCATGCCATCCTAAGGATACAACAAATTTAACCATCCAGCTGTATATAAGTCTTCACCACTTGTAAGGTGAGAAGTTCTTCAAATAGCATCTGGTTTATCCAAAAAATATGATATACATGCTTCACTATCAATGGAAAAGCATTGCAAAAGGGATAGATAATACGAGGAAAAGTAGTGAGCAAGAAGAACTAAAGATGCAATTTTTCTAGAGCCATTGTTGATTCGGCCTTGTTTATTTATAGCCTGTTGGGGAGGATCTCGATTTTGTTGGCAGTATGGCACCTGTAAAATCCTTTGTTGCAATGAATTGGTGAATGATTTTATAACTAAGAAACCTCGAAAATCAAGTTGATTGACAGCTTACATGGACTAAGACATATTGAAGAACACTATCCTAAAAACATGATTTGTCCCCTCATATGAGTTTGTAGTGATCTTGTCCCCAAGATATAATAATCTGACTTAATTCAATCATCTTCTAACAAGCATGATTACTTAAAAAGCTAGATTCGATCAACTTTGTCAGTTTCTTAAAATAAAAATAAAAAAATATATATTATTAAGATGAAATGGATGTACAGTACACTTCCAAAGCAATGTAACACTTCCGAGATCCATGCCACACCATGCACGCTTGACTATGCCCACTTTCCCTAAAGTCCAACTTGGACTTTAAAAGATAGGGTTTCTATGAAAGCACGGGAACTTGCTTTTACATTGCGGGACTAAAAAAGGAAGTATTTTAAAGCTTTTGAAATAACAAAAAGAAAGGAAGGGATAAAAATATTTAATATTTAAATTTTTTAAACAGCAATATTTTAAATTTCCAAGAAATTTAACAAGTTCAAATGTGTAAGTATTTTTAAAATTTTGTAACTAGCCGATGAATGGGATTTTAAAATACAAAATCAAAATCATTCTACTTTAATGGCTAAAGTTTAAATTAAATTTATAACCAGCAATAAATAAGACTTAAAATTGAAATCATTCCACTTTAATATAATAACTAACAGTAAATGGCTTCCAAAAAAACTTATTCATTTTTAAAAAAATATACTGGAAGAAGATGTGTATTAGGAAATGGAAAAGAAAGACCAAAAAAATAGAAATATGAATAACGGTTGGTGGAATTTGAGAGGAGAGAATAAATGGCTTTTAAGGATTGAGCACTGAAAGAATAAAAGCTTATCCCTAAGTCCTAACTTCTAGTTTGCTCCATGTTCGAGATATCCGTTGGTTAAAAACAGAATTAGGATTCGATCCAAAATTGACTTGTAAGTGGATAGCGATTTCAATGTAAGATTTAATTTTTTGATTTCTATTTTTAGAACCGATCACCGTCCAAGAAGAATGGATAATCATGTGAAACGCCACCAAAATATGGAAATAATGGTGAATTCACGTTGTTCAAATACACCACCTTGTAACATGGCCACAAGAACTCATGCACTCTACGTACACGGCACGATCTAGCGATGCAGAAGAGTCTTCCACCCTCATATTTTAGTGGGCACAGCAGCAGCCCGACAAAGTTGAAACTGCTAATGTGTGGGTCCCACCTAAATGCAAACATGGAGACCCCGTCGTCCGAGCGAACGCCGATGGCTCTTCCGACAGCGATATCTTTTATTTTTTTTTATTCCCGTAAAGACCACGTGCCGCACCTGTGTGGCTATAATTTTTTTTATTTGGTACACGAATGATAACGTATTGGAAGTGGCAACCTTCGAATTGGAACCAAATTTGGGACAATTTTGTAGCTTTACGGCCGTGTTGTTGAGGTTTTCATGTAAGTTTATTTAAGCTTTAAATTTATGAAAAGGTCCCTTAGGTGTCATATCATCTTTTTAACCATATTTTCTGTCTCTTTATGACCATTGATGTGGTAGGTCCGTCTTTTCCTACCAGTCCATTTCAGATTAAAATTTATGAAAAGATTCCCAAGGCTGCTTTTGTTTTGAGAGAAAGGAATGATGACCTCGCCTACCCCATAAATTATCTGCTCCCAGTATTTTAGAATGCATCACCATTACTTGAATCTAAAATACTTGGTTGCCAAATAGCAAGATGTGACTACTGAAGCAGCACATGTTCTTACTTATATTTGCTTTGCTTTGAATGTTGATTATAGACTAAACATATACTTTAGAAAGTTTGACTATAAATTGAGGACTCTGACTTGGAACATGTAGTTATATTGAAGTAATGAATATTATTGTGAACGGAAATTAATTTGAAAAACAACACAAAATAGCATTTTGAATGGAAGGAAGTCACGGTCAATTTAGAAGCAAATTAGGTTGAAAGGCAATAAATTGTAGGCAAATTTGCTAGAAAGAAGATGAACTACCTTGGACATGAATATAGATTAGAGTTGGAAGAAAAAACTCATAACTAGCTATATGTAAGTTATTTGAAGAGCTAACAAAAAATAACAGATGTGTGGTGGACCTATATTGCTAAAAATAGATTACTTGGAAATTAGGCAACGATTATAGGAAGAATCAAGTGCTTACAGATTTAGAAATTTTTCATAAAATCAACTTTACTTGAAAGATGGCAGGCCTTTTTTTTTTTGCTAAATGCATCCATTTGAGCATAGGCACATGATTCTTATGATGATAAAGTTCAAAATGGGTAGTGCTTGGAAAAAATACAAACAAAAAAAGCATTTTTTAAAACTATATTTTTAACCAAAAATACTTTTCATATTTGGATGTTGTTATGTTTCACTAAAACATACAAATATAAAAATGATCAATTTTGTAAAAAGGGATGAAGTAGTGAAAAAAGACTTGATATATCTCAATTTGGGATGAAGGAATGATGCAATTAGGAAAATGGTCTTTTTTAGAGCACTTACATTATGCTTGTTGAATTATGCAATTAAATAAGATAAACAATTAATTAATTTATTTTTTTGCTAGCATTGTAGAGGTAAAAGGCAATTCCAGATACGTGATCTTACAATAGAAAAAATAACTTAATTATTATTTTTAAATAAATGATCTATTTTGAAATTTATAAGTAATTTTCATTAATTAACTATTAAGATGAATGTCACTATTTAACTTTTGGTACTTAACTTTTCAAGTAGTTATTTTGCTCTTCCCATATTCTGGATAGTGGAAAAATCTATATACAACAACTCAGTTTTAATGCTTGTTGGCTTATGCTACGTAGACAACCATGGGTGACAATCACCACTCTTCCACTATTATATACTGGATAGCACTATTGTTTATCTACGTATCTAGTAATGGTAACTGTTGGTTAGCCACCCCTTGGCTTCTACTCTATAAAAAATCTTATTCGAGGGGGATAGCTTCCGCTCTCTTGATTTATAACGTAATCATTTGATCGATACTTTTAGTGTATCAGCATTTACCCTTGATGTTTCAAGCTGTATTCTTACTGTATCAGCACACACCTCCTTTGTCAGCCTTTGAATCACAATCATTGATTTGGATGTGATGTAAATAATATCTTAATACATGTAACATTGTTATCTTTCTATACTTCAAAAATGTAATACCTTTCTAATATATTCCAACTTACGTGACTAACCTAGTTCAAAAACTAACCAAAACCCACCATTTTATCAATGGATAACCTGTTTCGAAATTGAATTCAAAAATCCTAACCTATATTTATTTATTTGGAGTGAGGTTCCTGCAAATACGTAGGTATGGTCAACCTTTGCCATCCCTAATTACCATTATGCCTTCACTACAGTGGCAAGAAGTTTTGTATGGTGCGTGCGCGATGTGGAAGAAGACTAAAAACTTGGAAAAATATGTAAAGGCGTTATTTATTTTTTGGGTAAAGTTAAGGGGCTTACTAATAAAATCCTTTTTTTTGTGGGAAACATCCACTTTTTCTCTCTTTTTGCCCTTTTGATAATTCTACTCTCTTTTGAAGAGATCTTATTCGTACCTCCAGTCGAAACCAACCAACATCCTTCTTCTCCCGGCTGCTGCTTCTGCTTCCTCACTTCTACTCCTCCTCCTCCTCCTATTTTTTCACTCAAGAAACTCCTGATTCCATTAAACCTACCAAATCCTCCATCTGGTTGTAGCTCAAACTCTCTTTTCCAGATATGTGAAGGAGAAGAAATCTCTTCGCCATATCTCCTTTGTTTGTTTTAAAACTCTCTTAAATCCCACCACACTCTTGTCCTTTTGTCTTACCTCTATTAATATCCAGGTAGTCACCTCCAAAAAAGTCTCTTCTTTTATTTAACGAGTGTGAAAAATTCTTCCAAGGATCAAAAAGGAAGAAAGGATCCAACTTGGGCCCTTTCCTCTCCTCTTTCCAACCGAAGAATCTCCGAAAGAATCAAAAGATCCAATCTTTGCGTCAATATTTGGTGCTTTCCACTCCGAGAACCAATGGGTGCGCTCCAAGTGAAGCTGCGGTCGTTCCGGAACAACCGATGGCTGGTGTTTGTTGCAGCAATGTGGATGCAGTCCTGCGCCGGGATCGGCTACTTGTTCGGGAGCATCTCGCCGGTGATCAAGAGCTCTCTGGGCTACAACCAGCGGCAGCTCGCCAGCCTCGGCGTGGCCAAGGACCTCGGCGACAGTGTCGGGTTCCTCTCCGGCACCCTCTGTGAGATCCTGCCCCTCTGGGCGGCGCTGCTCATCGGGGCGCTGCAGAATTTGATCGGTTATGGATGGGTTTGGCTCATCGTCACTGGGAGAGTTCCTGTTTTGCCTCTCTGGGTGGTGAGTGGAAATGGGTGACTTTTATATCCGTTAACTATTTAAATTTTTTCTCATTTAGTCTTCGTATTTTGGTTGCTACTTAGTTTCTTTTACTGTAATTTTTCACCTTAGGTAAAGTCTCTGTTATTGGATTCGACGGAATTCTCCTGATAGATTGATCTGCTCTTCTAGTGCAGATGAGTATGAGGAGTTATGTTTTTTCCATCTGGGCAAATTAATATTTACTTTGGTTATTTGTTGGATGATCTGCTATTGGGAAGTATTTCTTATTTCTTTTTTTTTAATGTATTTTAGTGAAGTAATTTGATTTTTCTGGTCTTTATTTGATATAGTTGTTCATAAATCCCTGCAGAATTGTTCTCATGTCGTATAATGTTGCTTATCAATTAATGGAAGTGGCAATTTTCTTAATGATTATTTAATCTGTTGAATTGTGAATTGTTAATTGTCGCATTATATTAGCATCTTTTTTAGATTTCATTTTTTTCTTCTCAAGAAAGTATCGAATTTGATTTTTTGGACTTCTTAGTAGCTTCTGTATCTTAATCTGGTTTTGGCAGTTGAAGATTTTACCCATGGATAGAATTATTCTTTATGACCTTTCTTTTGTTTTGATTAGAGGGGCTTTGTCTAGGTAAATAGATTCTGGTTTTGGTTTAAAAATTGTTTAACTTTTGTCCAAAAATAAAGTGCTGATTCAAGTTGGAAGCTGCAATCAGTGTAGTGCTAAAAAATTTTAGTTTAAGGTTGGATGCTGATTTTTTGTCATTGGCTATTTAACGACTTAAATTGAGGTACATAAGAAAGAAATCTGTGATATGCATAGATGCCAAAAATTAAAGACATTCACTGGTCTTGAATTTGTTTAATTGTAATATGGAAGTTTTTTTCTCTTTTTTCATGTTTATATTCTTATTTCTTAGGGAAAAAGGGGTTTGTATTCTTTCTGGTCTTCCCCACTATCTGTTCGTATAGACACTGAAATTTACTCTGCTATGATTGGTATTGTTCCCTTTAATTTTTTATCTTCTTTTCAGTACATGTGGATAATCTTTCATTAGTAGTTGTTTTCCATAAGTTTTTCACCTCTAAGTTTCTCTGTTGAACCTCACTGAATTTTTGCTTTTAATATTGTTGATGGTACATATTTGCTGCAGAAGTTGGTCTATTGGTGCATTTTTTTGCCTTTTCCTTGTTCCCCCATAAATTTTTTCTGTTTGACAATTCTTTTGTGCTAAAGAAGTTTTTATATGATTAGTGCAGCTGCTTGTTGAAGCATTGGAGTACTGCATCCTGCAATTTACTTGTCCACTTTGCTCTTGAGGTTTTGATATCTAGAAAGTATTTTGTCTATTTTCTATTATAGTGGTGATTGGTAATTCTTATCAAAAAAGATATGGAATGGCAATTTTGATCCAACCTAGTGGCCAAGAAATCTTTATTAGAAATTTTGATCCAACCTAGTGGTGATGGTCATTGCATGTTGAAATATTAAAGAAATCTTCATTAGATAAAACTGCCTATTTATATGTATTTCAGTGGTATGAACAGAACAGTAAGATTAACATAGAATGAATGTGATCTTAGCTAGGATATTGTGTGGGAGCATGGAAAATTAAGTAATGATGGAATAATTGTATATTCCAGAACTTAAGTGTTGCACTGAGAATTGATATAATTTGTGGTTGGCTATGCTAATCATTAGTTGCCATTTGCTTTTGTTTTTACCCGATTCTTCTAAAATGGAAGGCATGTTCCAATCTTTCTTTATTTGTCTGTCAGATCCTTTGTTCATCTCTTAGTTAAAATCCTTCAACCTTACAGAGCCACTTTGACTCTTTGGGATGTGATAATTGACAGAAAACTGATTTGATGGTTCCATAAGTACGTTTTCTTCTCTTTATGCCCTAATTGGCTTAGCTCTTATCTTGTCAAAATGGTGGATTATATGACTTAAATGGGGAAGTTCTGTCAGGCATGCTAGATAAGGAACAAGAGAAGATAAAAGAGCCTGGTGGTGTTGGGTGGATAAAAGTGTTACACAAAGAAGTTAGATGTAGAGTTAGTAGTGGCAAAAGAGAACACACACAAAGTGACAAGAATTTATGTGGTTCAAAATATGGCCTACATCCATGGGTGGATAGGATCAGAGAAAGCTCATTAATATTTGAAGCAAGGTTTGCAATACGAGAATCAATACTCGTGCTGGTAGGCTGGCAGTACAGTATAGTATCATGCCATCCTGTCTCAACGCGAACCAAAAAGGAAAACTAGAGGGGAGAGGAAGAAGGAGAGAGATGAAGAGAGAGAGAGAGAGAGAGAAGGGTGAGAAATGCTGGGACAAGGAGAGAGAGGATGCTCAGAAGACCTTCTTTCCTCCTATGGCCAACTGGATGGAGCCAAGCTCTATTTCCAACAAAAGGAGGCTTGATGGCTCAACCC
>KE505188.1:268285-294385 GCA_000441515.1 Elaeis oleifera | reverse complement strand
ATTTTCTTTTTTTTTTTTTGCTTCTTTAATTGAAGTCAGCACATGATGTGCCAACTTTGCTTAAAAAAGCCACAAAAAAAAAGAGGCCGAACATTTATTTGTTTGAATAGGGCTTGGCTCCACCCAATAGAGACCTGAGGAGGAGAGGAGTGCTTCTGAGCCCCCTCTCTCTCCCACTCTCGACATCTCTGTCTCCCACCTCTCTCTCTTTCTCTCTCTCTTCCTCTCTTTCCTTCTCCCTCTTCCATTCCATTGTCGATGTCTCGTTTGTCTTGCCCAAACCATCTCGGTCCGCCTCTCTAAATTCGGTGGTTTGAGATGGTTCCGTAGTCCATGATTCGAAGAGTACACGGGAGGAGAGAATCCCCAATATAAAGATCTCAATTTTCTTAGCACATGAAAGCGCCAAAATAAGAGATAGCCACCAAACCCTAGAAAGGGCAAAACTATACATGCATGGAAAGGCCCTTTTAGTAGTGTACCTCTAGTATAAGACACCATAATAAAAGAACATGTAACTTGACTAGGGTAGGTTCCATGAAGGTGCAAACTTTGAATGAACTTTTATACTCAACCCATGATATGACTATAAATTTCACTTAAACTTTTCAAAATGAAAAAGGACACCCTAGGGCTCCTGTTTCAAACGAAACAATGGAATAGGAGGGTGGATCTCTTCCTCCGCCCTCCTCCAGCTATCTCCCACCGGCGCCCCCCCCCCCCCCCGTCTCTTCCTCTTCTTCTCCCTCTACCCGCCTCCTCTGGCTCTGTTGTGTCAGTATGGGCCTGGCATGGAATGACACAATACTGTACTCAACTGTGCCAGGCAATTGGTATGGGTCCCGATACCGGCACACCAATACTTGGACAATCCATATTGTACCAATAGTCCTGATGTGATGCATAACCTGATTCACTTATTATGGAATTATTTATGCTGATGACGGGTTACCGTTCATGTATCTATTACACTTCATGAATTTCACAAGATACATTGTTGAGTATCTTCTTTATGGTAGAACTGGGCCAACTAGCCAACAGCCAGAATCATTTAGTCCAAGTAATTAAAGCGCTCTTGATTTTTTTTTAGATTCTTCTTAGCTGAAATATTCTGTATTGTATTGCTGAATTGGTTTATATTATTGCTAATCATTATTAATCTCAAGAATATTGTTTGAGAAATCAATATTCCCTCTAGTTTTTATAGGTTTACATCAGCAAGTCTCATCTGCCCTATATTAATACCTGTTGTTTTTCGGTAGAGATATTAATTGACAGTTGCTGAACAACACTATTACTGCCTTCAATTGATTCTTAGCCCACTGCAGCAGCTATTGTTTTCCTTTCTGTGCATTGTTGGGATTATGGACTTGACTATTTGCTGTTCTGCATTAATCTTTCACATGGGTTGCTGATAATATGAGATAATAAGCTATATCATCATCTGCATATTTGGTGATGGAACAATAATCATCATTTATACTGATTGCATACATCAAGTGCTCTCTCTCTCTCTTTGGTAATTATATTGAGGACTCGCTTCAGTATATGTACTGCTGCATATCATTATTCCATTGCCCCTCTTGTAACTTTTTCTGAGAAGACAAACATGAAACAATTTGTGTCCCATTTTCTACCATAATTCATGCTTCACGTTACCAATTTAGCTCATGCCTATAACTTATGTATCTCTGTTTGGAAACTTATCTATACATTGCTAAAAACAACTAATTCGACAAAATTTTGCTTAACATAACGTCGTTGGCTCGTTGTCTTTTATCTCATGATAACATGGATTGGTCTACATATGGACACTTCTTGGGCAAATAGATATTTTCTATTTTCATTATCAATTGTGATCACTCTCAGTCCTTTCTTTCCCCACAAGTCCTTGGAGCTAAATATAGATATTTTCTTGTGTGCCAATAAAGTTTTAGTTCCAAGCTCATCAGTTCCATTTGGTTGTCTTTCTATTCAGAATTTAATACCTTTCCTGTTACTTGTATCTTAGAGTTATTTATCATGAAGTCCAGAATAATTCATGAAGTTTATTGCACATATATCTCTCAAATAGATTAGCCTCTTCTATGTTTGTTGACTTTGTAATGCACTATTTAGTTGACAAAGGCATTTCCATCAGAAACTGTATCTCTCAAACCTCCAAATGCTGCTTAGGATTTTGTGTTCTCTTTTGAGTCTGGCAGTCCCTCATATATTCATCTTTAGTTCTAATTGGTTAGTTGATGTTAAATTGCTGCATCTTTTGCAGATGTGTATTCTTATCTTTGTTGGCAATAATGGAGAAACCTACTTCAACACAGCTGCACTGGTTTCATGCGTGCAGAACTTCCCCAAGAACCGGGGACCTGTAGTGGGTATCCTGAAGGGATTTGCTGGTCTAAGTGGTGCTATTTTGACTCAAATTTACACCATGATTCATACACCAGATCATGCAGCTCTCATCTTTATGGTTGCGGTTGGACCTACGATGGTAGTCATTGCCTTGATGTTCATAATCAGGCCTGTTGGAGGCCATAGACAAGTGCGACCTTCGGATAGCTCCAGTTTTGTGTTTGTTTATAGTGTGTGCTTGCTCCTGGCTGCTTATTTGATGGGTGTCATGCTTCTTGAAGATCTAGTTGGCTTGAGTGAAACTGTGACTACCTTGTGCACGGTGGTGTTAATCTTTCTACTACTAGTCCCAATTGTAATACCTTTGCTATTAACATGCTATTTCGATGACAGTTGTCCTGCTCAAGAGTCTCTTTTACCTGTGCCTCAGAAAGAAGAGACAGGTAAATCAGGAGAATCTACAGAACAACATGAGGTTATTTTGAGTGAGGTTGAAGATGAAAAGCCCGAGGAAGTTGACTTACTTCCTGCATCAGAGAGGCAGAAGAGAATTGCACAGTTGCAAGCAAGACTGTTCAAGCTGCAGCTGTAGGAGCTGTGAGGGTGAAAAGGAGGAGAGGTCCTCATAGAGGAGAAGATTTCACCCTGATGCAAGCATTAATCAAGGCAGATTTTTGGCTTCTTTTTCTCTCTCTATTGTTGGGATCAGGATCCGGTTTAACAGTGATTGACAATTTGGGTCAAATGAGCCAATCTTTAGGTTACAGTGACACTCATATTTTCGTATCCATGATCAGCATTTGGAACTTTCTTGGCCGCGTTGGTGGAGGCTATATTTCTGAGATTATTGTAAGGTATGATTGCCATTTCAGCACATTAGGCCAGATATATGAGCTTTGAGTGTATCGTAGAATGCTTCCATAATCATCAAACATAGCTTGCACTAACATTTTTAAATCAACCTGCATTAACATTAATAGGGTGTTTGGTTCGTAACCGGAATTGGAATCGGAATTGGACTCCTTCTAACCAAACGGTTGGAATGAGAGTCTCCCATTCCCATTCTCATTCTGATTCCAGACCCCAACTCCCCCCAACCAAACACCTCTTAAGATGAATTATTGTTTGTTTATAAAAAGACTTAAAATCTAGATTAGCTCGTGTATTGCTTGTGTTTCTAAAATTCTTTTGCTTATATACTTGCGACTCAGTAGTAAAATATTTTATATATTCCTTTTTGAGAAAAATATGCTAAAATGATATATTATTATTCCAAAAAAAGTCCATATTAATGATTTTTATCTTAACTTGCTGACATGAATTAATTTTATTAGCACTAGAATAAACTCAAAACTAAGGTTTGTCGTACCAGTTGGTACCATACTATACCGGACATACCATACCATACTGATACCAAACTGGTATGCAATCTTGTACTGTATTAACTCTCGGTATGCCTCGCTATCTCACACCACACCATGTACTAACATTATAATAGGATGATTCCGATATGGGTTCCGGTATCAAGATGGCAAACCATGCTCAAAATCCTTCATGGCTCCCTGCCTCATAGCCAATGAAGAGTTGCACATCTCCTTTCCTTTCCCACCATTACTGGAGATGTCAACAAACTTGGTGGGCCCAAATCTAACCTTGCAATGGAATTTTCAGGACCTAGCGTGGCATAAGTTGGGTTTAAATAGGTCAAGCTCAAACTTGGTACAACTTTTTTTCTTGTTGGGGGGGGGGTGCTAAGATGGGTTAAGAATGTCAAACATAATGGTTTGTCAGGATTTTTAGGATTTATTATATATCAAACTAATTAGGAAACTAAAACAAATAATAAACATGATTTGAAAGCAGCCTATGTTGAGGAGCACATCATTGACATTGTCCTTTTTGTAGAGTTAGTCCCTCAAGGTGCATAGGATTGTATAATACATCTACTCTCAAGATATAGTCATAACCCAATACTTACTGATTTATGCACATGTGTAAAGAACAGTGCAACTTTGATCCAGCAGAATCAAAGTTGGCCAAACTTTATTTGCTTTTGCAACTAATGAAAGAAGAGAAATTCATTGCCGTTCTTGCGAAAATCAATAACTATTTTACTAAGAGACTGAAAATTGGATTGTATTAGCCGTTAAATGTTGTTTTGGCTTTCCAAACATTCAAACCTTATTTATGGCTATCGGAGAAAAGTTCCCTCCTCCAAACATACACAAGCTGGGAAAAGATATTGCAATAAATGGTCAAGGTTTTTGGTTGGATAGAAGTAGGTGATTGATTATAGTCTGATGGTTAAGAAAACCTTTCAAAAGTAGCATCTCTTCTGTGTAAGAGATGACCATTAGATAGACCCAAGCATTTACTTGGTTAGGTCGGACCTAGGTCTAATATCATGAAAAATATGCCAAGCTTGATCTCACCCTGACCCAGCTTGAAGCCCGGAATTTGGAGCCTAGGCCTGGGCAAGGGCAACTTATAGAGGCCTGGGCCTAATCCATCTAATCCAAAAAGGAAGTGAAACTAGGTCACTTGAATCGAGGAAAGTCAAACTATGTTGTGCTTGTTCTGACCAAAGAAGAGGAGGCCAGTTAGGGATGGGGATAGAGAGAGAGAGGAGGAGGCCAGGTGAGGGATGGGGAGGAGGAGGGAGAGAGAGTAGAGACTGAGGAGGCCAACCAAGGGGGATGGTGCAGAGGAGATGGAGAGGTAAATGGAAACAAAGGGAGGATTATGAGCTAACATGCTATCATGGGGGGGTGTGTTCCAAGGAAGAGTTTACCTTGCAGACTTGGTGGTTGTAACCAATTGACGAAGAGCATACCTGAGGACTGCATTAGCTAGGTAAAGGAGGGAAGGGAAATTATGGTTTCCAGATCTGATTCGAATTCTTTCTACTTCTTCCCCCTTCTTTTCCATTCAAAATTTAAATTAAAATATAATATATTATACATTAAATAGGTTGAAAAGATTTATGTAAGTTATAAAAGATACATAGAATGATTATATATACCTCCACTATGGCCAGCTTAAAAAAGCCAAGCCTGAGCCCAGCCAGGTTTTATATCAGCCTAAAATACCTGCCTAGACTTGCTCTAATGGGCTAAGAACCCTAGTCCGAGACTGGAAAAACTCTGCCCGGGTGGTCTGGGCCTCTTTTGTTGCACAAGTCTACCATTGGAACCTAAAAGTGGTTTTGAACATTGTTAACATAAACAACTTAAATTAAATATCATGAAAATCAATAGGTAGTTCCTTTTTATTTTATTTAAAATTTTAAAATTGTAGAAAATGAAAAGCTGAAAGGAGGAATACTGGTCAGCACTAAGTGGAGGTTTGAGCTTGAAAGGAACCTTCATTCACTCATGGTGAATGACCTAAAACTCTTGCAATTTTATTTGATTTTTAACATTCTGAATACTGAGACTTAACAGAAAGCCTCTTCAACTCATGATTGATAGTTTCCTGGTGTCTTTTCCAGAGAACATGCATATCCAAGGCCAGTGGCTTTGGCAGTGACCCAGGTTTTAATGGCAGTTGGACACTTCTTCTTTGCAATGGGTTGGCCTGGAACAATATACATTGCAACGTTGCTGATTGGGCTTGGATATGGATCTCATTGGTCTATTGTGCCGGCTGCTGCCTCTGAGTTGTTTGGCTTGAAAAGCTTTGGAGCCTTGTACAATTTCCTCACAGTGGCTAATCCTGCAGGTTCATTGGTATTCTCGGGTCTGATTGCTAGTGGTATTTATGATTATGAAGCTGAAAACAAGCACACATGCACCATAACATAAGATCCTCATTTTGGAGAATGCTTTCTGGAGCACGACTTCATGATGAAGAGCCACTAAAATGTGAGGGGCTGTATGTTTTTCCTTTCTTCCTTGATAATGTCCGGATTTTGCATGGTTGCAGTTATCTTGAGCGTGATCCTGGTTTATAGGACCAAGATCGTCTATGCTCACCTTTATCAGAAATCTCTCACATGAGCCTCTTTATCAGGAAGCACACAAACTTGTGCTTGAGATTATGTTTTTTCTATATTGGCAATGATTGAAAACTTGTATATGCAAGTTACTATTTTCTTCAGCCCGGGCTAATATGGTTGGGGCCTTTGTTCAGTGAATATTACCTTGAAGGAGAGATCAATTGAGACTACAATGTGACCTTTATTACTTTTCATCCATTATTCTACCAAGTCCTGAGGGTTTAATCAAATTGATGTATTATTAGTTCTTTTTTATGTGATTTGGAGTCATTGTGGAGCCAGTACCTCCACATGTGAGGTCTTGTTTTTCAGTGTTTGGGATTATTTTTTCATGTGTAACCTGTACTACAGCCTTTGAGTGGAACATGAATCGTTTAATATCCTTTTCTGCATCCTATGCTTAAACTTGTGCCTATGTTTGATATATCTGATGAAATGATATATCATAAAGTGTCATGTTCCACTAACTTTTCCTTGATTTCCTTAATAAGCTCGAGATATAAAGGTGACTGAATGCAATGATACTGCAAGTCGAAATGGCGCACCTTTCTGTTTTCCTCTCTGGCATTCAAGCACGATTTCAGAATGTTGTATTATCTGAGAACATTCTTCCATGAGACAAGGTATCTCAACTCTCATTTGTTATTGATGCTTGCCACCTAGAAAATACACTTTGTTGCAAGTGCTATGGGATAACCAAACCTGAATCATAAACACACTCAATGATATTTCTGAATGAAATTTCTTTGGCATAAAACATAAGAAATCATGCAGTATAGTCGGACAATCTACATAGGTAAACATTGTGTGAAGAAAATTTTGTTGATAAATGTTATTCTAATTTCTAAGTAGAAATACCTATTCACCAACTAGAAGAGTTCATTCGAGTGGAATGCTCCAGTCATAGACTTGGAAGCCAGTGCAATTATGCTTCAGTGGCCGGAAAAAAATGATTTCAAGCTGGATGCTGCTATTTATACTGCAAAACTATGTACCATGCATGTAGTGATGTGAACAGGAGCAGAAGCACATTGCAATAGAATATTTGTTGGAAGTAAAGCCAGAGATCTATCATTGGACAAGGCTGGCTTTAGACTTCCACCTTCACAATTCACTATGATAAAATAAGAGGAGTCACAAAAAATGAAAACTATCTCAAACTTCATGAAGTGGCCACAGTATTTGTTGCTTTAGTGGGCAACAAATGACAGGCAATCTCATCTGAAGTGATTTCAAGTGCATCTGTGACACCAAGCTTGCACTTTGCTAGTTTCACTTGCAATATGGCTCGGTGAAGTGATTACATGTCTATAGTAGTCGTAAAGTGGAGGCTCCCATCATAGGAATATCTGCTAGTAAATGAATCTAAACTGGATGAACTTGAGCTTGTCTTCTCAAAGAATCAAAATTCAGCTCTTGAGCTACTGACACAATGAGCTCGAGAGATTACTGTATGAACCTGCATTGTTCATTAATAACATCCTGCTTGGCATTTTTCATTAAACTTTTCAACATGTTATCAATGTCAAGCTATTAATCAAAGCATTAAAATAACTTTCTCATATTTTGTGTTTTAAGAAATTTAGATAATATTTTAACGGTAAATGCCATTCAACATACTTTTTGTGTATTACATTATATTAGAATAAATTATGTGAAACTTGTACGATATTATTTTCACATATTATTACTGTAAAAATATATATCACACTACATTATCTCTAGTAAGAGATATAGATATAATTAGGGTACAAACACGATGGTGCTATCTCTTTTGTCTCGAAGACACGTGGACTAATAATCTTTTGAATGCATGACGTGTGTTTGCTTTATGATAGAGTACAAAAGTTTTAGTTGATACTAGCTCATGCAGCTCGACACGTCATATATCTGGAGAATGATTAATTCAAATATATCTAGAATATACAACGTTAGCAATATGTTACGATTTGTATGTTGTATCTAAAGCTCATGGTTATCACCTTATTGTCGATGTAGGAAAGCTATGAAAGTGTATTAAATATATCTCATAAAGCATTTCTATTAAATCTTACAAAATGATATCAACTATATCCACAAAAAAATGGTGCCATGTTCTAATAGGTAAAACATTAAATTCATGCACAAAAATGATAATGTATATCAAAAGTAATAATTAAGGTGCATGTATCTCCAAATAAAAAAATTATAAATAGTTCATAATGAGAAAATATAGAGACTTCTAGAAGTGAAAAAGGGATGGGTCCCGTGTACAATAAGTTCACACATGGGCACCCTCATGGTGGGGTGGGGCATCTTTTTGGATGGTCCACATAATTCTCCTCCAACCCAAGTTAGCCTAACCACATAGGTGAGTACCATAGGTCCATAACCTCATGTCCAAGGTAATCCAACCAAAGGGCTAACCCACAACCCTAACAATGGTCATTTAAGAACCTAAACCTGGCCTTATTCTACATGTGTTTAGAACTGCCCTACACTTTTAACCACCTCACTGAAGTGGGTCCCACATGGATATTTACTCAGTTATAAATGAAAAAAAAAATCCCTCGCATAAGATATTCTATGATATATACATTTTTCTAAGAAAAGTTAAAGAAATATTTATATCAATAAATTGTATGATAACTATAATATAACCAATAACCATAAGTTACATAACAATAATATTATATTGTATTTAATTTAAAAGAAGTATACATACATTTAAAAATGAAGACAAACACATTATCAAATTTTTTTGAAACTTTTTAGTCCAAAATAAATTACTATTTTTATCAATAAGTGGGACCCACTTCTAGGGTTAAAATTAACCCTAGTTAGGGTTTTAGGGTTGGTTAGGGTTAGAAAAATGCTTTAAAAATCAGAAGACAAAGCCCGTTGTGACCCCATTCCTCCCTTTTCCTCTTCCTTGGGTATTTTGGTATTTGGAGAATTTCTTGTGTTTAGGCCAGAGGAGTGAGGAGGGTTTTATTTCCTTTTTCCCTAATTTCAGATTTGGGGGGGAAAATCTTTGGAGATGGAGCTCTTCTCATGGCGGCCTGGCGATTCAAATTCCTCCGACGGCGTGGATTCTCTCTAAATAGGTAATATCTTGATCGCATCTACTTCCTACGTGCTTTCTACAGAGTATAGTTTCGCCGCCGGCGGTGGCCGGAAAGCCGAGATCCGGCCGTCTAGGGTTTCTATGTCTTGTTTCCAGAGTCTGGACTTTTTCGGTTCGGGAGTTGTGAATGCTCTTCGAAACTCTCAGCGCCACAGCTTCGAATCTTCTGCATGATGCTCTTTGAGCTTTTTGTCTATTTCTGAGGGGTTCGTACCGCTTTCTCTTCGCTTTCGTTCCTTATTCTTGCCTAGGGTTTCCGTTCTCTCACATTCTAGTGCTCTAAAACTCGAAATCTTCGAAAATTTCGGTTTTGGTTCGTGGATATGACGAGAATTCGTTGATTTGCTTTTCATTTAGTAGCATCTTCGAGTTCTTTCTAGTTTTCGTAATGCCGGTTGTTTCGAGTTCATGCATGTGTTCTAGTGGCGATTAATTGATTAAAAAAAGAGCGAACTTTGAGTATTCCGTTGGCTAATCCTGGTTAGAGTTTCGGTTTCATCCTTGGAGAATGAGGATTTTGATGAATTTGACCTAGATTGAATTCTGATGTATTCTTGTTCTTTCGTACTTATAGAGATCCAATTTTTGTGCTTCGAATGAGTGTTTTCTAATTTGTTTTGTTTCTCAAATTAAGGTTTTGATGGCACCAATGGCACTGCTGGGTTTTGTCCCCTGATATCACTGTTGGTACCCTATTCTACGTTGAGCTCTAGTTGATCGTAAGAGGTGCATTTTTGGGAGGCAGTACTATTGTAAACTCTAGAACCAGAAAGACGTTAAAGAATGGAATGCAATAAAGATGAGGCCCTTAGGGCAAAAGAGATCGCTGAAAAGAAGTTCATGGAAAAGGACATAGCAGGTGCTAGGAAATTTGCCTTGAAGGCGCAAAATCTCTTTCCGTTACTCGAGGGCATCAGCCAGTTGATAGCAACACTAGATGTCTATCTTGCTTCAGAAGTAAAAGTTCATGGTGAAAAGGACTGGTATGCGATTCTGTGCGTAAATGTTTCGGCCGATGATGAGACACTGAAGAACAATACAGGAAGTTAGCTCTCCAGCTTCACCCTGATAAGAACAAATCAGTTGGTGCTGAAGGTGCCTTCCAGCTTATTTCCGAGGCATGGAGTGTCCTATCTGATAAGGCTAAGAGATTATTGTATGACCAGAAGAGAAATGTAAAAGGATGCCAGCAGAAGACTTCTCTGGGTAAGAAGATAGCAATGGCTTTTACAATTTTGCTAACAGTGCTACATCCAGGGCAAGAGCTCCAAAGGGCACCTCTGGTCCAGCATCGACTCCTCCTCGTCCTCCTCCTCCTCCTCCTCGTCCTCCTCCTCCTCGGCCATCAAGCCCAATACGTTCTGGACTTCATGCAACCGTTGTAAGATGCAGTATGAGTACCTCAGGGTATACCTTAATCACAATCTCCTTTGTCCTAACTGCCGTGAGCCTTTCTTAGCCTCGGAAACAGGGTTTCCAACCAATGGACCAAACTCTTCCGCTTCTTGGTCAGCTTCACAACAGCGTCAGCAGAATTCCAACCATAATTCTTCAAGCAAAAATGTTTATGGTGCTGGGAAAGTACATCCACCCTGGAATGGGAGCCAGTGGTTTCCAGCATGGAGTTGGAGTTCATCTTGATTCATACAATAACGTAAACTTCCAGTGGGGCCCATTCTCTAGAACAGCAGGGGCTGCAAGTGCAACTGCATCATCAGCTGCTGCTGCACAGGCTGCAAACATGGTCCATCAGACATATGAGAAAGTAAGAAGAGAACGTGAAGAGGCACAAGCAGCTGCTAGAAAGGAAGAGGCTCTTCGCAGGAAGATCTATGCCTCCAAGAGGAATGCTGGTGGGTCTGGAAATCTTTATACAGGGTCAAGTGACAGTGTATCTACAAGGAAAAGAAGAGGGATTGGTGAGGATGCTGGGAATGATAATGGAGGGGCCCAGACAGGACGAGTGGGTGCTTCTGAAATGGAAAGGGTTGATGGAGGCACGGCAGATTTTTTCAAATCCAGAATGAATTCCAGGCAGTTCAACTTAGCCAGGGAGTTTTCCCAACTTGACATTCGGAATATATTGATTGAGAAACCAAGGTTACAATCTGTAAAAAGTTAAAGAGTGGAATTCTGATTCAGCTGCAAAAAAGGAAGAAAAAGAAAAAGAAAAAGCTAAGAAGAAACAAAAACTAAACGAAAATGATGAAGAAAAGCCTAAGGATGTTGTTATGGTAATGCTAATCAAGATGTGTCGGTTGACTTTGAGAGTAAGAATAAACCAGCTATTGGCAAAAAGGATTCCTCCAATGACTTAAATGCTGATTCAGGCAAGGGGATTGGTGAATCAGTAACGATTAATGTTCCTGATCCAGATTTTCATGATTTTGATAAAGATAGAACAGAAAAATCTATCGATGGTGAACAGATATGGGCAACCTATGATAATGACGATGGAATGCCCCGCTTTTATGTGATAGTTCAGAAAGTCATCTCTTTGAAGCCTTTTCAAACCCGCCTGAGCTTTCTAACTTCAAGGAACAATAGAGAATTTGGGCCGCTTGATTGGGTTGATTCAGGTTTTACCAAATCCTGTGGTGATTTTAGGGTAGGAAGGTATGAAACAATTGATACAATCAATATTTTCTCACATAGAGTTAAATTTGAGAAAGGCCCTCGTGGCTTGATTAAGATTCTTCCAAGGAAAGGGGAGATCTGGGCCCTCTACAGAAATTGGTCAGCTGATTGGGATGAGAACACTCCTGATGAAGTCATCCACCAATATGACATGGTAGAGGTACTTGATGAATACTGTGAGGAACAAGGTGTATCTGTCATCCCTTTGGTCAAGGTTGCTGGATTTAAAACAGTATTCCGTCGGCATGTGGACCCAAGAGAGGCAAGGAGGGTTCCTAGGGAAGAAATGTTCGTTTCTCTCATCAGGTACCTTCATATGTGCTGACAGGTGAAGAAGGTCAAAATGCACCAAAGGGTTGTCATGAGCTTGACCCAGCGGCAACTCCTTTGGAACTTCTTCAGGTAATTACAGAAACTCAAGAAGATAAGGTTATGTAATCTGTGGAAAAAACTGGTCAGTTAAGACTGGATTATCTAGGTCCATTTATTGACCTTCTAGCATCAATTCATACTGCAAGCATTCCTACATTCGTTGGGTTTTTCAGAGCTGTATAGCATCTTCGACTTTTTTTGCTGGTTAATGGGAATATGTGCCGGGATGAACTGTCTATGTGCAGTCACCTGTGACAGTTTTCAATAGGTGTCTCTAACCCCAAATTTTCTCTATGATACAAAGATAGCTTAGGTTTGCATAGTTCATAGAGTCCATATGGTGGAATTAAACACTGATGGCAGAGCTTGTGATGGTGTTTCTTCTGGAGATGGAGGCTTTTATGATCTGTAAGTTGACCGCTGTATTTATTGTAGCTATTCAGCTGCATTACATCGAAGCTGTATATATTTCCTCATTATCTTATTGCTTAAATTTTTGCTCTTTTTAAAGAGTTTCATCTTTTGTTTTGTATGTTTAAATTTAAGTCATACTTCTTGATTTCATATACAGCATCAAAGCATATAACTGACTCTAATATTTGAATTTATTGCTTCAGTGGTTCTTTAAGGTTGTATTACTTTATTAGAATTTGAACTGTTTCTTAAATTCTCAACTGTTACATTTATGGAGATTGATATGCTGAACACATCATCATCAGTTGGAATCTATAGTTTCTTTAAAAAAGTTCCTCATGTTGTCAATTTTTGGTTCTTGCTAAAATTCACTAAGTATGTTTGAAGACCCCTAATTGATTAATATCATGTGAGGAAACTTATTTCTTAGCTTTGATTTGGCTCGTTTGCTTCCATTTTTTTGTATAGTTACCATGATGTTCTGGCACTAGGTCCCACTCGCAGAAATGCTAATTTCAGAGGACAGTCTTCAATTATTTTGTAAAATGCTGGAGTTAAGCAAGAAGGACAAGGTGGGATGTTATGAATTATTTGTTGTAGAGGTTTAAGGTTCCAGTCTGTAACTCGGTAAACAATTTGGTCGGAAGCTTGTGTCATTTGTAGGGACACAAGGCTTCTGTTTGCAATAATAGCTTTTAAGGCTAAAAATGGGTTTACTTTGTGGATTGGGTTGGTTGTGTGTTCGCAATATTTTATCTGCTCTATTTTTGTTAAAAAGTCTGACTTCCCTTTCATTTTTCTCATTCATGGATGGTACTCCTTTCCTGTTGAACATTTTTCTTTACTACATTACGTACAAGAGTGGTGGTATTTATTACCTTCTCCTCTTATTAAAATCTAGTTTTATGTATTCTATTGTTGTTGTTATAAAGCGACACTTGAATTAAGCCTGCTATTGCATGTGTAAACACGAAGTTCATTATCTAAGCTAAGCGGTACCTATTTTTCTAATTAAGGCTATTAGTTATGCTAATCTAGTTTTGGGTACATGTGGTGCACGTTAGAAGAGGCACGGATGGCTATGATTCACCTGTCCAACGTAAAGATTCTTTTCATTATTAATGTACTTTCTTTTTGCTGTTGTACTTCTCTTGCTTCTGTCCATTTAAAAGCCAAGATGGATTTGCTGATTAAAAGGTTGTAGTATTTCCAGAGATAATATTTAGTGTGCACACATACCTGTGTGAATCTGCCCATATGTGCATTTATGGCAACTAGGGAACAGTGACACAAAAGAATAGAGGCATGGAGCCCATTCTCCAATCCTGGTTAGTCTCGCCCTCCCTTTTTATGGATAAAATGCGGGTCTGCGTGCATGCATGTGTGTGCTGCCTGCATGCTTGCATGTGTCTTTTTGGGTAAACATTTATAGGAACTGGGACAACAATGGTTTGTAAAACATGGAGCCCATTGCCCAAGCCTGGTCAGTCTCTCCATCCTGTTTCATGGATAAACTGTGCATGCTTATTTATGTGCTTGCTCGTGTCTTTCTCTGGGGAAACATTTAGAGGAACTAGGGTAACAATGGGATGCAAAAAAATCCAAAAGAACAGATGCAGAGCTGTTGTGCAATCCTGGTCGATCTCTCCCTCCTATTTTATGGTAAATTTTAATATTTGGCTCACAATCCAATATCTTGTAAGGTGTCATCTGTTTGCTGTTATAGGCTCTTTTGCACCATCAGGCATTTATTTATGGCTTATGGATTTTGTTTGGGATGAAACCAACTTGGGTGGAAAAGTTGGTGTGTGGAATTTGCTCGATCTCTCACTTCCCCAATTGTAGCTGTTGGATGAATTGCACGAAGACAGTTGATTGACCCGAGAGATGTGCCCCTCTTGCTGCATGGTTTCCTAGGCATGGATTTCCACTAGGGTGTGAAGGCTAAACCCCAAATTTTACCATAACATCAATTCTTGACAAGAGAACTCTAGGTTGGAGCTTACAGGAATTCCTATGTATTTGCAGCTTTTTTCACTTTCAAGTGTCTTGATATGCTTATTAGAATTAGCACACACATGTACATGTTATGACCCAAAAAGTAAAAGGAAAGAAATTTTGTGCTTACTGTTTTCCGGAAGCCACATCGACTTCATGTATCCGTGTCCATGTTCTTCCTGTATTAGTGGCCAATATTAGATGGGTTGGGATTTGTACTACTTGGGAATGATAGTGGTTATGTACTAAAATTTATTAGTGACATAACAGATGTCTCATGACACAGTCATGCTTGTTGGAGTGTTAGACATAATACCACATTGTTGCTCTTCATTTTGATTGATTTTGATTATCTTGTTCCTTCAAATTTAGTAGGAAGGTCAAATGATCAAGAACTTCTTTGTCGTGTGGTTGCAAAGTAGATATAAAATGATAATCTTCATTTTCGAGGTTGACAATGCTGTTAATGGAGTTGCAAGTCTTTTAAATGCTCTTAATGGACATTGTGGCAAACATGGAAAGAAGAAGAACAAGCACCATAAGTTCTAATATCATGGAATGATCAAGTTGATTAATTAAACTTATACCCATATTATTTAAAATGAAAGTTGATGGCTTGCAAAATTTTTGGGAGATTGGAAGGTTCTTTGCAAATATACGCTGTGGACAATGTGCCTTCAATGTTTGATTTTGGCTGATGGGATTCTAGTTTCTTAAGAAAGAACTTCCCCTGAGGGAGGGTTGGGGAGAGAGAGGTGCATGACAGGTGCTGGTTGATCACTCTACTTTTATACTCATATAGGGAAGTGGAAGGAATATTATCCTGTTCATGACTGCCAGATTGCCATTATCGCTTGGTAAGGCTGTATTGTACTGTATCAAGTGGGAACCAGTACGAAACTCAAGTTTGGATTGGTATAGGCTCCATATGGCCCCAGAACGAGGCTTACCGAAGTGTGTACCCATTTGTTCCAAGGTTTACTGAGATAAAAGTGTGAAAAATGGTTCCGTACTGTATCATTGTATTGTACTGAATTGGTAAGGTATCGGTATGGCATCTGGTATTGAGATTACAAACTTTGATCTTATTCATATGTGATTAATTACCTGTTTACACCAACCTTTGTTATTGGACCTCAACCATGCAGCAATAAGGAATAGATGGATATTAGGACACATGATGTGAGTTGGTGCTCTCAATTTGGTGTCCTGATTTTATGGAAGAATAAAGATATGTTTGTATGGTCGGAAAGAGCTTTATTACATGTCAACAATGTGTAGTTTACATTGATATTTCTGGTTGCTTCATATTAGGGGTGTCAATCGGGTCGGTTGGACCAGATATGTGGTTGGATATAGGGTAGATATTTTATCTATCAATCTAAACCCGACTTGTTTATAAACTGATCAAAAGGACCCAAACTTGACTATGTTATTAAACAGGTAATCTAACCCGATCTACAACAGGTTGAAACAACTTAAGCAGGTTAAACAATTAAGTATTGCCACCCCTCCTTCATATTGTGTTGGTTTAATTGGGAACACTTTGTCCTATCTAACTTGGACATGTCAAGTAGTTTGTGATAAGCATGTACTATAGCTTGGTTTTTCAGCTGTTGCTCTGTATTTGGCAGTCCCACTTAGTTATTCACTTTATTTTTGCTGCTAACTTTGCAAAGTCAAATGCCCAAGATTTTGTGGTGGACATCCTTTAGTGAGTCAACTTGGGCCTTATTATTTTGACTTATAAATGGCCATGACTTTTTGTTCTTTCTAGGAGTTGTTTGAATTATCTTCTAAGCATGTACCTTTGTACCAAAATTAGGCGATACGTGACACCAATACCACAGACAATGTATAGTGTGGTAATGACTGAAAATCAGTTTGTAGTTAACACACATTATCTCTGTCCTTAGTTCATGCGAATGCGATACTGTCCTGGTAACAATTAAACAATCATTTTGTCAATAAGCTTATTTTATGTCTTTGGATAATATGTGCTTTCCCTATATTTGTCATGAGCTTAACATTTGTATTTATTATATATCAATTTAATACTTGACATTTCTGTTTCATCCAGTAAATCAAACATCTTTGCTTTAAATAAGATTTATATACTTAGAATTTGCCAATTGAACTCTTTGATAACAAGGCAAAATTCCCAAGTTTGTATTTTGAAAATGTTTTTTTTCCTCCAGCAATGAGGGTGCCAGCTGGCTCAGTCGATAAAGGCACTTGATGTTGATATTAGTGACCCAGGTTCAAATCCCACCTTGTCTGATTTCACCTGGCTTCCTCCTATCCTAGATCTTTTCTTTTTTAAAAAGGAAAGAATGGAAATTGTTGTTTTAGCAATGCTTCATTCTCGCACATGCCCATTAACACTCATTTGATCATTATATTCATCTCACCTCTTAGTGCTATTGCATCAGGAGGCCAATGTGTGCCACTGGTGCTTGGAGTGAAATCTAATGACTTCATGGATGCACATTCATCCCCACATGTCAAGCTAGGAATGGTGTGACTAGGAGGTATTGGATTCTGCATTGGGCTTTCTGGCACCCATATGCCTCAAGCTAAACCGGTTATGATTATATACTATAATCATATATTGCAAAAACAATGTGTACTATGTATACTAAAGGGATGATCAGCACGCATCCATAACTCAGAACAACCTGGCTCAATTTATCAAACCACATTGAGGTGGCAGATTTAAGTTTAGAAACAAGGAACTAGAATGCAGCATGAACAAGAGGTAAAGAAAGGGTAGATCCGTTCATATTATTTATAGGTTTAGCTGCTGTGGTTGATGTATCCAACACCCCACACCACCCCCCCCCCCCCTCCTTCCCCTACTTTCTTCTTTCTCTCTGGGCCTCAAGCTCAGCAAGTTGCCTATGCCCAATTAGTGCAAGCCCTGGTGCGATCTAAGAGGGAAAAGTAGATGATCATGCTAATGTGGGACTTGAGCCTTAAAAAGGCTCTATTTATATTGGACGTGGAGTTGGTTTAAATTATCCCAAGCCTGAGACTTATGTTGAGGGCCAGCTATTTAGGCATATTTGGATTGGGTTTATTTTGGGCTTGGTTTGACTCGACTATTAATTTGTCCATCAATAGCTTTGGGAGTTTGAGCTCTTGCAGAATAAAACTTGTTGAAAAACTTTAATTAAAAGCTTTTGGTCAATTTAAGTTGTAAATGGTTAAAAGTTTTCATGATGGTTCATGTAAGTCCTTTGCTAACAACCATGCCAATTCTAAGTAAACATTCAGGATCTGGTATAGTTACTAGGATTGGCCAGTTACACCATATTAAATCATGCCTTCTGTTAGTATTTTTTTGGCGTGAAACTATATGTAGCCTCATCAATGTGTAGTACAATTATTCATGAATATCGCTAAGAAAACCTGATTATTTGGAAGGTTATATGACACTATATGGATATGTATTAATGCTTAAATTACATGCTTTGCCCTATGAACACATAATATATTTGCATTTCTATTTTTTATTTATTTAAATCATTTATAAATACATATGGATACTTTTATTGTTTTTTAGTTATTGAGGATAAATAAGCTTTTCAAGCTTTTGACAAAGTACTGAAGACAAAATACAAAGTCCCTCAAGGATATCCTGCTAAATTGCTATATGAAGGTTGGTTGAAAAACTAGAGTATTTTGGAAGGTTATGTAATGGAAATGTATTTAATGCTTAAATCACATGCTTTGCCCTCTGAACACATGCACTTACATTTCTATTTTCTATTTATTTAAATCATTTATTAATTTGTTTTGTTTGGGTTATTGAGGATAAATGAGCTTTCAAGCTTTTGACTAAATATTTAGGATAAAATTGTTATACACTCTTTCCATTAAGGTATGCCGTACTATATCGGGTGGTATGCAGATACCATACCGGATGGTACAGGGTGTACCGTGCCATATTGGTGTTGAACCGGCGTGCCCATGCTCCTTACGATGAACTGGTCTCCATACCGGGTGTACCGACACCGTAAGAGGGTGGCACCTGTATGGGGCCCGATTCTGAGACGGCGTAACTTGCTTTCCATCCTTCCACTTTGGAACTGATCTAATAATTGATGATGCACTCATCAGCGATCCATGTTTGGTAGATCAAAGAATGAAGATCCAATTGAAGATCGAAAAGTGAAGTGTGGTCAATTGTTGCAAATTGCAATCAGTAACACCTGAAGTGAATTTAAGATTGATGATCATGTTAAAGTACAGGCCTGTGATAGCCTAGTATTTTGATGCTTCAATGCACTTCTCCGCAGATCCAATTGGGTGCATGAAAACTGTTGATTGAACTTGCCCAAGTTTAGGATTTGGTTGTCTTGTTGTACAGTATCCTCAGGCTGGTCTCCGCCTCTAGATCTTGGAGAACCAAGACTGGGATGTTTGGAATTTATCGAAACCAATAGGATTTGAAAGGTAATATGTGGAACAAGTGCAAGTCGCTGTGACTAGCTTTTAGGTGGGACTTTCAGATCTGAGATTTGATTGAACTCTAATTTTGGATATGATTACAAATCTTATAAGGGCCATATCTTGAGGTTAATAGCTATTTCAGCTTTTGGATTCATCTTCACAAGTGTGAGAAGCACCAAAAAAATGCTGTTACCATCATTTTGAAGAGCTATGGCCTGCTATGGTTAAGATTAGTCTGGCTGTTTTGAGTTATCTAGGTTCATGATATAGTTCGGGTAGTTTCAGGCTGAAGTTATAGGAAAGTCATTACCCATCATTTAATTGTGTTTTAAGTTACACGTGTGACCTTTCTGTGTGTGTCATGTTCCAATTCAATTTTGTGGGGAATTTTTTAAACAATTGCAGCTAGTGCAAAATTTTAGTTTGAGAAAATCACTTGAAAAGGAAAAGCCTTTTCTTGCTATTCTTGTTCTGATGTTCATATTGATCAACAGTATGATAGGTTTTTCCCTTTTGTTCTAATAATACCAAGATATCATGTTGGTGAATACATCAAAATAGGCAGGTTGCTTGTCAACATATAGATTGTAATGCTTTTAATCCATAGCAATATGAGGGTTACTTAGGTGCTAGTAGCTTTAATGTGCGTATGTGAAGAAGCACTCCTAGTATAACTGCCACAGTAAATTTTCGGTCTGCAAACATGTGTTCAATTGCCTTTTATGCAAGTAATTGACTGTCTTATTCTCATCTTCAAATAAAATATTGACAATACATGTATGCTTTTCAATCACAGTGGCAAAATATGAATTGACTAGAGGGCCTGGAACAAGATTATGTTAGAACCAAGAAATAAATCAGGGTTCTGTTACTGTCTAACTGGATTAAAGGGCCTAACTCCATGGAACATAATCTTCGTTGTCAAAGCACATCATGTTTCAACAAATGGAAAGGGCTTCTATTTGGAGGACAACTGTTAGTCTGTGATCTTTATAATTAGGAAGTAGCAGCAATTAATCACTTCCTTGCAAGGACAATTTAGAATGTAGTGAATAATCCCTTTCAAAATTGCATATCACCAAGCAGCGGTCTTTCATGACAGAAATTTCTGACTAATTTGAAATATTCCTTTCCATACTTCTTAACTGGTCTTAACATTCTCACCGTAAATCTCCTAGCAGCACCAATACTTTCCTACAATGAGAACCGTAGATGAAATAGATAGACTTTCACAATTTATTTGAAAACTTGAATTATTAATACAGAAATTGTAAATTATCTCTTCATTATCTCTCCAAATGAACAGACCAAAATATGGAAACTTAAAGTAACTACGCCTTATTATTTATGGAAACTCAAAGTAACTACGCCTTATTATTTATGGAAACTCAATAATCCCCTGTAACTTTTATAAAATCCAATAAACTATAAAAAATCTGGACTGAGTCCAGATTTAAATAGTCAGTCATGTATAACCTAAAATGTATCTGAAACAAAATCAAGACTGTTGAGTTAGCGTATTCATTTTTTTCCCTTGTATATTAGTGGTGCTTCTGCAATGCTAGACCATTTTCATTTTAGATGTTATCAGTGCAGTACAAAACAGAACCATCTTTCCACCCTTTGGCTTCTTGTGCCCATGCTTTTTTGTGCCTCAGATATCTAATAGAATTATCATTTAGTTGGTAGTTTGTATATACAAAGCAGTAGGGCGTTGAAAACCTTAATTTGCTGAAATTTATCTTGTAAGAATAATTGATGCCGTTAGTGTGGAACAGTGAGTAAATTTTAATAAATGATAAGATAGTTTGATATATTTCATATATTTTACCAATAAGAAAGACGAAGAAAGCTACATTTAGATGTAGACTAGATTTGATGTTAGTTTGTGGTTTAGAGTTGCAATTTGGTGCATTATTTTTTGTTTATGTATCTGAAGATGGTATATTATGTATGATTTGTTTATCAACCTGAACATGTTTTGATTGCTTCAAGATTGATGATAAAAATATCATAAACTGGTAAACTAGTAAAGTAGAAACAGTTGTCTTTAGTTTAGTTTATCTTTTGACACATTAGCTTTTTAACATTTTATGGCTTGATACAGTAGCTTGTTTTGTGGGTCAACTGATGCAACATTACTTCGAAACTTAATGGAACGTGGGTAGGCTGGTCTGCACACTTGCAAAACTGAAAGTTTTCTTATGTGGTTGTGGGTTGCAAATTGAGGCACGGTCCACCCTGAATATTTCCTTGTTGAGACTATCATGTATATGCACAAGTAGACCAGGAATAGTTTTTAAGTATATTGATTGTTATTAATGTAGTTATGATCTAGAGTTGGCTTTGGAGCATCCAAACATATTTATCTTAGTTAAACAAATCATACATTGCAAGGATCTCAGACTCGCATGATGGTGGCATTAGACATACTAAACCATGGCACTCTTGTTCCCATAATTTCAGCAACTCTTTTCATGTATAAATGTACATCAATCAACCATGTGTGATGTTGAGTGAATATGTTAAAATTAATGATTACAATGTGATGTTGAAAATTTTTAATTAAATTACTACAGTGTTAGAACCATGGTATGCCATCTTAATACTAAACCCCATATTGGTACCAATCTATTACTATATCATTATTGCCCGGAATGGGGTCCGGTTGCGTGTACCAACACTCAGTATGCCCCTTGTACCACATATTAGTTCGGACCGCTGTCGTTGGTATGCATCGGGACAGACTGATATGCAATTCATTGGTTAGAACCACTGACTATTTTGAGATTTTAAGACAACTTTGGTGTGCAAACTGGGAATTTTGTATCATCAAAGCATGCATAGAAACTTAGGGATAGTCTCAACTATTGAGGCATGCCAAATATAGATGAATTCTCACATGTGAAGTTAGTAAAATAAAAATGGATATTTATATGTCATTAACAAAATCTCCTTTAAGAGTTGTTAAATTTAAGATGTGTGCTATGGATGATCTAACATATTTGCATTTTTCAATTCTTTCTAGTAACTGTTTGTATTCCTAAGTTTATTACAAAAAGAAATGAAAATAGGTATAAGATAGTGGAATTGTTCTATTATATATTTAAAACTAATTAGAATGTTATATTTGCCACTTCTCTAATATGAACATTTTATATATCTAGACAATCCTGCCAATGAAAATTTATTTTTTCTAATTTTATTGTTTTAAATATTCATTAAAAACTTATCAATTTAGTTTATGACTTAATGGCTTAAGTCTTCATTTAATATGAGATCAAATCCATGATTTTTGCAAACCAGCTGTATTATTGTACACATAATAGCAGAGTAGATGATTTCAATTTGAGTTGTCATGGATTGACTGGTTCATCGGTGCTGATTGAAACAACCTGCACCATTTGGAGGCAAATTTCTGCACTGAAATTAAATCTAAGTGATTAAGCTAGCTAGCATTGATGGGAGATTAGTGTCATTGACTGTAAAAATGAGCCCGCAGCAGGGAAATTTAAACAAAATTGTGTGATCACGAGCATTTGTGGTGAGAATCTTAACCTTGATAGAGGCACCATGCAGCTTGAACATCTTAAGCTTGATACATAATTACACCTTAAATTGCATTTGTAGTTGTTGTTTTTGCTGTTCAACAGAGTTTGAGAAAATAGGAACAAGATGAGTGGAATGTATACTCTGGACTCTCCAATTATCTTCGATGAATTTCCAGTCTCATAAGACTATGATGGGCTATTTTTTGTAATTTTTAATAAATGTTGAACCTAATTAATTGCTCTTGTTATTTTACTTTGTCTCTGATATACACTTGTTACTTCTGTTAGGGCTGCTAATTGTTCATAACCCTAATACATTCTATTTAGTTTAGTATAGTTTTCATTTCCCTATTAGTACTTGTTTCCTAATACATTCTATTTTAATTTAGTATAGTTTTTATTTCCTCATTAGTACTTGTTTACAGACTGGCTTGGTTGGTCGAAAAGTATTACCAGATGTTTATGCAAATACATAGGGACAGGAAAATAAAAACCAGGACATTGCTATTTTGACTTTGCAAGATGCGCTTTGTCAAGTTTAATTATGCTCTCGTCAGGGTGTTTTCTGTGCTAATTATTATTATTTGTCTTATTTAAACAGCTGAAGCTGCTATAGATGGAAGGAAATTCCGGGGAATGTCTGTTGGCCTCTGCTGTTTCTGCCTTGTGGGGTGTTGATGGTACATGCTAAGAGCTCTGACACTGGTGTTCTATCTGAACGTCTGGAGGTTAAAATCATAGGGCCTGTTGCTGGATTATATTTACAGTTTTATATCTTTCTGGTTACCTTTTCATTCCATATGAACTTCTAATATAGCAGAACGTTGGACCTTGTCATCTTGGTTAATGGTTGGTGTAATCCAACTAGCGGGCTCAGTCCCACCTGTCTGTAAGCATGCGGAAAATGGCAGTGGTTGAGACTCAGCCTTCTTGTAAGTTGTAACTTGAAAACCATGCAACTTTCATTATGATTTTGTCATACAAATTTTAGCATGATCATGAAGTGCATGTTATACAGTAGGAATTGGTGGTGGGAATGCAGATAGCCTCAGATAATTGGGACTGGGCTTGATGTTTATGGCTGTTGATTATGTCATGCAGAATATGGGATGCTGTTGTTTTACCATGCCCTCTTCATAGAAATCCTGTTGTTTTTCTGATAAATATGCCATAAATGTAAATTGTCTAGGAAGAGAGTCCATCTTATTCTTGTTGATATCTTTGTTTTGGTAGGATTTTTCATCTCATAGAACATTCTCAATTACCAAAAACATGTTTAAATTCCCTCTTCCCATTTTTTGGTCCAAACTCCTTTGCCTGATACGTGAAGATAACATGATTTGCTTTATTTCGCAGTGATGAAAAAAAGCCCAACTTTCAAATACCACAATTATGTAAATTCCAGCAAACTTGTTCGCTTCCTCATCCAAGATAGCATTCTCTGAAGCACTATGTATATCATTTTTCACATCCTTTGATTGCCTGAGTTCATTTCCTGAATCCCTTTATATGTCCTTTATCATTGCTTCACCATTTCAACTACCAGATGATCAAATATTTGTCCCTTTTTATACCTGTAAAAGAATAATAGGAAGCTTCTCACTATCTGACTTTCTAGCTGTTATTATTAGTTAGTTGAGCTTCCTGTCCTGCGTTTTCTATTCTATCACCTGGTATGTGACCAAGTTCCAAAGAGATGTATTTGAAAGATTCTCTGAGAAATGACTTGTTGAATGCTGCATAATGTCTACCATTATCGCATGCTTGCCTGTTGTACTCTTGTAATGGGGAAAGATTTTAATGTAGTGCTTTATTAAAGGAAAATCTAATTTAGGGCAATTTTTATAAAAGCTGTCAGTTTGTTAATCTCTGGCTCATAATTTGTTTTGGGAGTTGTCTCTCGTTTTCCTCCTAGAATCATGCCGTGCCTAAGAAAGACCTAGCCAATTTTTCAGGTCTACTAAATGATTGAATCGATTTGCTTCCGATCTAGAACCGACCCAAAACATATCAGGATCCTATATGCACCGCATTCTGGGGGCCAGGCTTGCATAAAAGAAATATGATAATATTTCAAAATGGATCGGATATGTATCACTAATTACACTGTTCTGAATCAAATCAAGTGGACGTTAATATTGTATACGCCTTGGGAAAAAATGGATCCTTCTTTAAAAAGAAGGAACACTCCTTGAGTTTATTGAATCAATTTCGTTCTTGTACTAAATTTTATGTAGTTAATCTTTTATTTGTTTGATTTATTACTAGTCATATATTTTTGGGTAGAATATTACTAGTCATATTTGGTTGGTTGACAATCAATACTGCATGGAATGGATTGCTCAACAGTTATGATATAATTAAACAACTTCTTCGTACGTGAATTGAATTTCTCATTTTCAAATCCCCAATCCAACTCAACCTACTTGTAACCAAAATTTGTAGAATATAAAATGTTCTCCAGCTTCAATATGTCCCACCTTGATCCATGAAGTCAATCATCCGAGATGGAATATGCAAAACTATTCATGAACAGAGCTATCTTTCAGCTTTGCTGTTTCTTCCTTCTAACTGTTCGCCCGGAGTTTTAAAAAATATAGCCCATGGCTGATGATGGTAAGTTTATAAAAGTAGAGTAATTTTTGAGAGGTGTCGGGAGGAGGAAAGGCTCATCCCCACTATTTATTTTCAGATGGAGCGTGTATGGAGAGTTACTTGCAATTTGTCTTGGGGACCAGCTTTCTGATGAAAGCGAACTCCAATTCCCTTTGATGTGAACGGGAACAGTGCCATGCAAACTTCGTGTACGTGCCCTCCTATCAACTTCCGACCATCCCTTCTTCGTCCTCTTCTTCCGGTAGTCCCTCTGGTCTTTTTGCCTCTTCTCTCCCATTTTCGCTGAAACAGAAACTGATTCTTTATGGTCACATATGGGATCTTGAAAGCTAGACAATCATTCCCCCAAATGCCTGCCTTCTCAGTGCTGAAGCTAGCTTGATGGTGGATGCGTCCCGTGTGAATGAAGTGCAGTCTTTGAAGAGGGATTGTGAGTTATGCACATTGTAGCAGTAGGTGGTTGATACGATCGTGATGCTGTCGTTAGGACATCGTGATTATCAATCAAATTCCGACTTCAATAAAATTAAAACATATAGAAAATAGTGAGTCGGATCGAATCACAGAGAAGGCATGATTTAATTGAAATTTTTGATTTTACA
>KE505188.1:244443-256454 GCA_000441515.1 Elaeis oleifera | reverse complement strand
CTAACAAGATGATCCGAAGTTGCTTTGATATCCATGCTGTATGTCAACCTCATTTGATCATATCAAGTATCTTTCAAATTCATGATTAATGAACTCTATTGATTGATCTTGATCTAATCTATGCTTCACAATTTCTTGATCAAGTCACTTAAATCTGACCCTCAGATCAGAGACCCTGAATTGCCCTGGTATCTGGATGGTCCGACACATCCAATCAACAGTCCTTTTTCTTATGATTTAATCTTATTATATTCATGAAATAGAAATTGATGATGATTTGATATTTTAAATAGGTTAGCTGATTCTTCCAACGAAGTCTGAAGATCTAAGATGAACGAGGTAAGTGGGTCTTATGCTCTTTATTTATTTTAAATGATCATATTTTCATGCAAAGAATTATTATTGATGAAATCATATTTTTATAAATTAAGGATTAGCATATGTGAAGTCAAAAATCATGTTTTATTATGAGCATTGATTTCATGATGCATTTTATAAAATAGCATGATTATGAAGCATGAATTTTATTATTTTTCATCTATGTATATGTATGCTTTAAGAAAAAGATATAAGGATTTCAAAGGCTCTCAGATAGCTATGAACAAATTTCTTCGGGAAGGTTGACATCCGAAGCTAGCATCCACATGAAATATGGCCCCGTCAACGGGTATAAAGTTGGCACACGAAACAAAAACTCTGTCGATTAAGAAATATGGCCCTGTCACGGGTATAATAGTGATCTTAGCACGAATATCTGGGAGCAATGTTTCAAAATTTGACATGAATACATGACAAAAATGATTTATGATTCATGATTATGAAATATACATGATTTTATGCATACATGATTGATTTATGACTCATTTTATTATATGCTCTATGAAATATTTTATTTGTATTATCTGTTATTTTCTAAATATTGCATTATCATGAAAAAACTTATGCTTGATCCGATAAGAAATGCAAGTTCTACTTACTGGGCTAGTGTAGCTCATTTTTTTTTTTCTTTACAAAGAAAAAGGTTAAGATCGATGAAGGATTCAAACTTGAAGATCTGCATAGTAAGCTTAGAAATTTGGCAGCGGAAGTTTAGTTTATTTTATAATCACGGATTTGTAGTTATTCATGAATGTTGAGATTCGGGTTGGTACTTTCTTTTGGATTTAGATGCTCTGAACCAATATTGGTTTAATTATCTGATGAATAAAGAAATTGAATCTTTATTTGATGGATTTTAGATGATTATGATAGATTAGCTTCGTGTTATCGTGGGCTCTATCTCTCGGTAGCATGGCCATGTTATGTCCCAGATTTGGGGCGTGACACTAACAATCCTGATTTGTAGATTAGTGGATGGATTTTCTATCCTAATGATCTATCAAATTAAGGTCTAGCAACCTGAGGAACTAGGGCTTAATGGCCTACTAAGTTTCGACATAACAACTTACAGTTCTACCTCTATATAAAGAGATAACAAGAGGACCCTCAAGTAAGCTTAACTTCAAAGACACCCTTGCGCTCTTGTTCTTTCTCTCTCTCTCTTTTCTATTTTTCTTAAGCTCTGGCCGACTTAGGCATCAAAGAGCCTCCCAGCGGAGAACCCGACGAGAGTGGACTTCTCTTGCAACTTCTCTTTGGCATCCCAATTCCCAGATTGGTGCCGAGCTCTTGGGTTGGAATGAGTTGGATCTCAGCCACATTTGCTTCGAACCAGAGTCTTACAGCAACATAACTTATACAAGAAAGTTCTCAATCACAAGGACATGAAATGTAGCCATTTCTTGAGACCATTTTGGATTATCAAGAGGCCTCTATGAAAGATTGAGAGATGATCAGAATCAAAAGATTTGGTTTCATAGAGAGAAGCATTCATTGAATTACCTGTGCTTCTTAGCAGACAACTCTTGAAATTAATACAAATGAGATTTGGAGGCCTACTCGACCTGTGCCCAGAAGACAGAGTTTTGATACTTACAATCTTGATAAGAAAGAGATCAATTATCCCATCAAGGCATAACATGCTTGCGAGAAAAAAAAGACTACTAGAAAACAGGTCAAATATGGCCCTAAACTGAAATTTGTTGGACGGTATTCCACCCTCTGAAGGGTTGAATGAGGAACAAATGATTTAGTTATTACTCGAATTTATTGGGCATACTCCCAGAACGCTGGATTAGCCAATTTTTAAGCAGTCGTGTCCTGATAAATATGAAAGAATATATGAATATCCTGGGAACCATAAAATCCTTGGCTTCACCAAGTTTACTAGTGATTGAAGCAATGGAGCATTGAGCATGCTGCCACCAAAATCTTTCTGAGCTTTGAGCTTAGAGAGGTCGAACAAGCTCCGAGCTGAAGAGAGTGGCTGATGAGAGTGGTTGGCTATGGTTGCTTGGATGAATAAGCTTACCTGGCATTAACTGTCTGACCTGAAAACAAGGAAACAAGTCTACTTATCAGAGTTTATTCGGTGGAAGACCCTCCGATGCCTAAATCAGGCAGGATTTTAGAGAAATAGCAAACATTTGAGAGAGCTATTAGAGAAGTCTAGAAAGAAAGTGTAGCTAGAAGTCTCCCTTGCACTACTTATATAGGATGAGGGTTGGCACCTATTAATAGGTGGAGCATGCTGCCTTAATTGGTCAGTAATAGCCCATGCATTACGCACATCAGTCTAGCTACATGCAATCGTGGACGGTGCTGTAACCATCACCAATTGAGGAAGAATTAAGTTGCTTCATGGCATCTTTAGTGAAGGCCATGTGGCAAGCTATAATTAGTCGATTGGATGATGTTGGATCCAGGTCATATCCGAGCATATTGCTCGATTTGCTACTCAATATGGTGAACTTAATGGAGATAATAATTTTGGTAAGTTAAAATTATTTCTTAGTCCATTAGCCGAGGCCACTTTTCAGTGGTTTATGGCCTTTACTAAAACTTAATTTACACCCAGCATGAAATGAAAATCTCAATTTTATAGGAACTATGTGGCATCATACTAAATTATATCAAGGACAAGGAGAACGACGCCATTTAATTAGAGATTCAGACAAGTTTAAGAAATTATATTTATAGCCAAGTTGAAGAAATTCAGACAAACATGTCGTTTAACTTTGATTGAATGTGAGTCCTTGTAGATGCACAAGCCAGGCTCAATTATTAGTTAAGAAATTTGAGGTGGTTCGATTTAATGACTTAGTTATTGGCCGGTAGAAATGCAAGAAAAAAATGCATTATATGGGACCCAAATGATGAGTTCGATGATATCAAGGTCGAGAGAGAGCAGAGGTAACAGGAGAAAGTCTTATACCCGTGATGCTGATGAGTTGAGGGCCAGGTCTGATGCTACCAGCATCCTGGCATAACATGGGGAGCAAGAATCTATCCCTCCAGGAATCTAGCCGATGTTGTACTGTAGGTATAATAACCAAGGCCTATCAGATGTTCAACTATATTTAAGATGATCAATTCATCCCTGCCTGCCTAGAAACAAGGATAGCCTACTATAGAATAGCTAACAGGAAGAGAATATCACAAGTGGCATAATTCATATACCCATTTGACTAATGATTGTCTTGTCTTTTGAAATGTACTGATGGAGGACAATATCCAATGAGAATTCTTGAGGCCCAGAAAGATAAAGAAGTGCCGCAGTGGAGACTGATCCATTCCTCCTAGAGAATCTAGTAGTCAAAATGGCATTAGCAAACCCAAACGACCTCTGGAACCCAATCCATGAGAGAGGGAAGAATGAGGAACCTGAAAACGGATGGCATGAGATGACCTGATTCATCTAGCAAGGCTTCTAGTGCCAAAGAAGGAAGCCAATTGTTGGTCAGACGTAAAAGGAATTGGCCTTCATTTCAAGAGAGTGGCGATTTAGTGGTGCTGTAATGCTCAATGCCGTGGGTGGCAGTAGCCTAAGCATATGGGTTCGTTCTCCACCTCATCAATTGGAGGTCCTGGGGATGATGATGTAGAAACTAGGTTAGATAACCTTGTTCATAGATAACATAAATCCTTAACAATACCCATCGCCCTTGAATTAGCATGAATGGATAAAGCTAGAATAAAAGGACCAGAAAGAAGGTTCCTTTTCTGCATAAGGTGGCTGCTATGAAATTCAAAATCATTAGTTATTTATGATCACAACCCAAGACCTCACATGAATGGGCTAGCCAAGAAGATATTATTGAGTCTATATTAGCTAGCGAATGCACCATCGATGTAGGATTAAACACACGCCCATACAAATCCGCGTATACTCCCTCGTTCAAGCTCTACCATGCCCACCATGGATTCAACTCTAGCCAAATTTAATCACAAATACCACGATCGGCCCATAGTCAGTTTCAGTGGGCCCATACTACAATATCCCCTATGCCATATATTCCAAGGGCTAGATTTGCTCATAGCCTAGGTTCTCATCTAAAAAGACTAGCCAAGAATGTATTATTTGAGTTCTAATATTATATATATAACAGTCCAAGATCTATCCAGTACATAGCTGATGTGAGACTAAATACACACTTGTACAGTCCTTACATTATTGTTTGAAGGCTATCCCAGGAGCAAACCACTAGAAAGGAAGAGCAATGTATATGCTGAGAAAGCACATGTTATTAAAAAAGAATTTAGCAAATCGGAGAGATTTTTGTTGGGAATTTGGAGAAAGCGATGAACATTGGCCATTGTCCTGCTTTTCTTGTGGAAGAGGATGATGGAAAGAATTAGATGGAGTACCAGTCATGGTAAGACTGGAAAAAATTCTTCATCATTTTAGGTTCTTTGCCCTTTGTTGATCACAACTACAACATGCCTTTGTCTTCTTAGGAAGACCCATGTTAGTCAGGGAGGCTATTGGGAAATGTAATTGAAGAGGTACTGGAAGCTTAGCAGACTCATTCTCAAATTGGAATTATTGCCTGCACTATGTGCACTACATGGCCATGCACACAGTTAATGATGGCCACTTATAGGCCTTATTCATCAAGCATGCATCTCGATGCACCACCATAGGAACCAACAATTGTGATTAGCTACATGCATAGCCATATAGGTGTATGCAGTGTGGATAATAATTTCTCCTTAAATTGAGCATTCAGAAAGGCCAAAGTGCAATTATCCAAGCTGACTGATTGGAATCTATATTAGAACCCAAGAAATAAATTTAGCAAAACATCTAAAGCCTTTGTATGTAAACATACATTTGGATGGTTGATCAATAACTATGTGTTGGTCGATAATGACTCTATATTTAATGTATTATTTTTTCTACTTTTAAAAATTAGATAAAATATGAGGTGATTTGGTGCCTACATAGTTGACAATCAGTAAATTCACTGCAGTGGAAGAGATTGTGGGACAAAGTTACATCGAAAGCATTCTTTGTCATCAATATGAAGGCTACCTACAATGCATTTCTAAGTAAAGGTTGGATCTATAGTAATTATTTATCATGTCTTCACTTCATCGGTTCCTTATCTTTTGGAATGGTGATATGGTAGCAATCTAGGAAGTTGACAAATTTTTCTTATCATATATTAACTAGTAAGAAACCTGCACTATGCAGTGAGATCTGATTCAAATATATTATTAATTTTATTAGCTGCAAGTTGTTCACTCGAACTGAAAAAGAAAGAAAGAATTTACCTATATTATTTAATCATGAAGATTTTATAATGGAATATAAATAGAAATGATAAAAAATCCAATTAAATGACGAGATAATGATTGAACTTAAAGCACCTTGTTTGTAATCTTTTATTGGGCGACATTGTCAATATTTTTCTATGCACACAGCACAAAATTATTTACATATTTTTAAAAAATATTAATAGTTAAAATACATTATCTGATTGTGCTTGATGATCTTTTTTTAGGAGTTATTTTTTGAAAAAGTTCGTGTAGGATTTCTTTTCAAAAATTAAAAGGCAGTTGGTTCTAGCATTTGTGTCAAAGATGAAGATCCAGATGTAGAATTTTCATATACATTACTTTATTGAGATTCTTTTCTTGAAAAATGCTAGTTCTTTTAAAATCATTGTTGTTGTCATTAAAAGTTCATAAACTAAACATAATTTGGAAGATGTGGATGCTATTGAGATTTTTTTTTGATAATAGTTGGAAAAGTGAATCTATATCATATCTTGCATCTGTTGTAAGATTAAATGTCGAAACTTCAATTAGTTGCAAAGCTAATTTTCCAAACATGATAAAGTTTGTTGTGCCAATACCATCTTCAACAATGATATTAGTTTTACCAAGGAAGGTTAGACACATGAAGATTACTTTTATTTAAAAATTATATTATTATAGAAATAAAAAAAGAATTATCAAAAGATGATATGATCATACCATATTACTAGAGGCTGATCATTTTTATCATATTGATTATACCAGAACATGTCACTATAAATTTTTATTGTAGTTCTGCAACCATAGTACATTTTATCCCACCAACCAAAAAAATATCAATTCTTTTATATTTGCTTAACACATAAATTTATCCTCTAAAATAAAAGTAGAATCATTTGAGTTTCAAACATGAGGATATGATAATTTAATAATCATTTAAATCATATCTAAAACTCATGCAGATTCAATTTTAATAGTTCTTCTATTATTTTCTATTGATAGTAGCTTCACTCTATGGATTAATAATAATTTATTGCTCCTATTCCATAGATTTAATTAGAGCAATCAATGTTTTATTCTATATACAAATTTATAGATATATTTAGATTAAAACAATTAATCTAGATTTTTTATTAAATATAGCATCAAAAAATTCTATCATAATCTATTTCAACACTCTATTATTTCCAACATCTCTATGTCCATATAAAATCTTGATGTTGAATATGTTGAAAAGCATATCTTTTCTATAGGTTCAAAATATGCAAAGTACTTCAATAATTACAATATAAATTATAGTAGAAAATTATAGAAAAAAATTACCTCCATACATTCTTACAATCATTCTCGTAAAATAACAAGAATCGAGCCTTCCTTTTTTTTTTTCTGTGAACACATTTTGATCAATCTCTTCAATAAATTTGGCCCAAAAGGTGATAGAAGGCTTTTTACATTCTTTAAAATAATTATAGATATCTGATGATTTTATTTTTTTAAAGATAAGAAAAAAATATATGAATGACAATATTTGTAGGATAATTAAAAGGTAAATTGAGTTAATAAACATTACTTCGAGTTTTTTTTTTTCAAATCACAAATTATGGTGAATAAAATTTATATGCGCCTATTATATGAAGATTATTATAATTTCTAGTTGGTGATTCATCAAGATCAATAAAATTAAATTTTTACAAAGGTACAGAGCTACTACTATCACCAACTTATTGTGTGACTATTTATTATTAATGTAGATAATATAATGTTGTATAGCAGCTTTGAAACTTTTCTATTCAATGCGATGTTAAATTTTCAAAATATATATTCCTTCAATGAGGATGTTCCTGAATTATATTACATATTCTCTATAAATTGATGCCTGAATAGTAGTTCCTATATGAATTTTTTTAAAAAATATAAAATAGAATGTGGATGTATTAAAACTAATAAAAAATATAAAGATCTATCATAACCTCCTCATCAATGAAGATGTGATCGATGCTTAGCAATTGATTATCAACCTTGGGATTTATTGAATCTCAAATTCTTGCAAGTCTAATTTTATTTTCAGTTTCATTTTTTTAATGATAAATCCAATAACAAACTGCATTCAATATTTTTAGCTATCCTATTTGAACAAATAATATAATATAATATGCACAAAATCCTAAAAGAAAATCAAATAGTACTATTTGTAAATAAGAATATATCATTATATACTGAAAAAACCTAAGACAAATATGAATTTTTTTTATAATAATATTTTTATATAATCTTCGAATCCTACATGTTTATTTTTTATTAGAATCTTAAGTTCTGATGAGAAGTAATACGCAAAAGTGCAATATAAAATTGGCCAAACTAAATATTGGGCTAGGTAGATATAATCCAACTTTGTTTAATGGCTAATCTTGACTTTTGTTAATTGTTACGGCATAGTAAGGTCTAATCGAAAATTATCTTCTCTTAAAAATAAATGGCCAATTTATTTCTTTACTTATATTATAATAGAAAGAATATAAATCTTGGCACCAATATCACCACCTATGATAACATATGCTTCGATAACTTTTGTAGTCAAGTTAGTCATTATTAACCTGGTACTTTTATAAAAACCTACACTTTGATAGATATTTTGATAATAATATTATTGGAGCATTTTTTTCAATCTTAACTTGTGGTGTAGAACATCATCGAATTTTAAAAATTTAAAACTTCAACATAATAGTATCTATTATTGTTCTATATATTGTATCAGATCTCAAATACATCTTTCCTTACTAGAAAGTAGAGAAAATAAATATATATTTATTTCATCAACTATTTATTATAAATATAATGATAGCTCTTTCCTTTAAATATACAGCAACAGCAAAGTTTTCTTCAAAATTTAGATAAATTGTAGAAGCAATATATTGAGGATGGTCTTTATTTGTTTTATAAGTAAGTTATTTAGAATTTTTATCTAAGTTGCTTCTTCCTCATCATCTTTCAATTTAAAATAGCAGGTACTTTTCCATCACCAATATCCAAAATTTATTATTGAAATTTATCAATGATATTCTGAATTCTTTATCCATGTCATTATTCAATAATCTCAAATTTTTTAAAATAAAAATTTATGATAATTTCATAAACTTGATCGGCTTATTGATGCATGAACTATTTCATCCTACTTCCTCCAAAAATAACTGAAAGAATTTATTTGAAATCTCCTCCAAAAAGCATAGTTTTTCCTCCAAATAATTTTTCTGCAGCATTTGAATCTCTTATTTATAAAATATCTTTTGAAGATTTATTGAGTACTTCAAAATAATCTCTATAATTTATAGGAGTTTCATCCCAAGCTATTAAACTTTTAGATTCGATTAAGTTAAGTATCTTTTTAATTTCATACGTGGAGCACTCATCAACTTGAATTGATATTTTAAATCTCAAATATGCTATTCATCCACTAGATAATAACAACAATGATATTTCAAAGAAGCAACAGTAAAATAATTTTTATCTTTGATCTAATTTTGTTCTAATTTTTGATACTACAGCCTTTCAAAGATAAGTTTTACCTGTTCTTCTATAATCATACACAAAAAATAATCCACTCTTATGTTCATCCACAGCATTCAATATTGTATCACAAATATCATTTTGTTCTTCAATCAATCTTGTAAGTAATATTAAATATTCTTCTTATAGTTCATGTACTTATAATCAAGCTCTTCCCTCAATAATCTGGTGTTTAATTCTTCTGCTATAATTTTGTTAAGCGTATGAAGATTATGATTTAAAAAATGATAATCTTTATTGAATAATTTTTTAATTCAAATAAAACATAATTCTTTGATTGTGATCCTGGAACTTGCAGATTAGAAAGCTCCAATAGATTTTTTAATCTACAGATGATATCGCCTGCAAAATTTTTTAATATATTTTTAATAATTTAGCCAGATTAACTATTTATAATAAATAATTAATATAATAAAAGGCTATCTTAATTAAATGTTGTTGCTAAGAAGGATGCTTCATCCATTGCTTCATGTCATTCTCTATTATCATTCAGTAAATTAAGTGCATACATGTAGATTGAAATATAAGATGGATAATACTATATATAATTTTAATCTCATCATAATTTCTGACTTCTCTCACCATATTTAAAATAATTCTTAAATAATATAATTCATCCAAACTGGGATCAATATAATAATCTTGTCATTTCAATTTTTTTGTTTTCTTCTAATCCACATTCTATCTTTGAAATTTTATACCCATTTTATAAAAAATTATACATACGTTAAATCTCAAGTATCTTTAAATATTTTATTAGTTAGTATCGATTCCATAAACATTGTTTTCTCTGCATCTTCCTTGCAAGAACATATGGCAAACTTTGACTTTCATGCTAAGTTATTCTATTCATAAACGGAAGATATATAACCAATCATTCAATTATGATTCTCTAAAATAAATATCAAATTAAAATGATCTCCATACAATTTTATATGTTGATAAATATCTATAGTTAAGGTATATTTTAATTTGAACAACTTACTCATAATATCACTATTTAGTATCATTATTCATCGATGCATTTTTTATTGTAACAAGTCTTATTCTATCCACACCTTTATTAACATACTTGAATAGATATCTAATTATTTTTGATTTATTACATCATTCAATATTTATATATGCTTGATAATGTATAAGTAAATCTAAATTATGTGCAACAACTAATCTATTATCAAGCTTAATCCTATTTTAATAGCATATCATCTATCATTTCTTCTCATATAAATAGCAAATTTATTTTCATCAATCATTATTTACTTCTAAAATTTTTCAAAAATATTTGAATGATGTCTTTTATCATGGATGATGATTTGAGATAATCCAATCCATATGGATAACACATCATAATTTAAATATTTTACATCCAATTAGATTATCAAATTGATCAGATAATTCGACATAAATTATAAAATTTATATGCATTGTATTAAATATTTATATTACGAACCCAACAAAAGCAAGATATCAACATGCAGTAAGCCATGCCTTTGAAACTTTAGTACATATAAAATAATAAATAATATAAAAAATAATTATATCAAAAATTACTTACAACTATTCTTTCATAATTTTAAGTTAAAAAAATAGTATCTTATCTCCAACTGTCCTTCCAAAATATTATCTTTTGACAATATCTGATATCAATATTTCAGTTTTATTTAAAAATTTTACTAACAATATTAGACCTATCTTCAGTTCTTTCATTAAAAATTAAATTCAAAATAATCAAAATTTCAGACCATTGTGCATTATAGATAAATATAATAAACAAATCAAGATGCCCCAGCCATTTATAGATAGTGATATCATTTTGATAATTCTGAATCATATATCTTGGGCTGTCAATAAAATGTGATGGTAAATAAATTTTTTAATTATATTACCCATCAACATTACCATAAATTACTGCATATTTGATATATTGATAAATTTTGGATTAATGATCTTTTTAATTCCTTTTAATATAGTCCAACTTTTCTTCTTCAATGCATAAAAAAACATCAACCATATATTGCTGGAATAATCTTCCTTCTTTTATTAATATCTTTCCTTTATCAATTTTTCACTGTTTTCTCTAAGCATAGAATTCTCTCATAGTAATGTATTGCCTGATGTTTGACTATTTATGCAGAGAGTCTTTATATTTGATGTCGATTCTAAAACTACCTTTACCAAATAGAAATAAAATCAGATAGTGCATGACCATAAAGCTAAGATGTAGATTATATATATGTATTAATCCTTCTATTTTATATTCAACAATAATATCACATTGACAATCTATTTGATCTAGATCACCAATTATTAATCCCACTATTTTAGAAGCCAAAAGTGCATTATATTATAAGATGTCTCCTTGCCGTCTTCCCAATAATGCTAACCGCATTGGCAAAATTTTGACTATTTAAAATAATCTCTGACTATTCTAAAAGCTCTAACAATTTAGTTTTATCATCAAATATCTTTATAAATCTTTCTATAATTTTCGATCTAAATCTAGAAATCCATCATCCAAATTTAATACATTCATTCTATTACTTACTTTATTTTCAATATTATATATACATAATTATATAAATTTAGATTTCTCTCCATCAATTGGAAGAAGAGAACTTATTCTATAATGATTCTGATCATTGATTCAAAATATATATGATCTTGATTTATTATAAATTTTATTATTGATCCTGTTGGGAATAGTGTCCCAAAGCCAATCGTCAGCCTGTTGACGGTTGTGCTCCTTTTGTATTAGTACAAAAATTATAAATAATAAAGTTATTTGACATTTTCCATCATAAATG